>JAVCKT010012924.1:13821-38454 GCA_032273925.1 Rhynchotus rufescens
GAAAATAGATGACTAGTTAAACCAGTGACAATTGCTTTCAATTCCTCTATCATCGTGGTGTTACTAGAAAAATAATCAAGGGTTTAAGTGCTGGTCCTTAAATTGGGAAGATAGTGATGAAGTAAAGACACTGAATCACTAGGAAGTGACTAGGCTGCTGCTTTGACAAACAGGTATTTCTGCATTTTGGCTCAATCTTAAGCTTTGTAAGTAGGCTCTGTATTCCACTGACAGTTCTCCTCTGATACTGAGCTTTCAGCACTTGTAGTAAAATAACCTTGAACATGCAGAAATTAAATAGCATGTTAAAGGGGGTTGCTACTGTACATCACTACCATGAATAGGTAAGCATTTAAATTTATGGCAGTCCAATAATGGTGCTACTTTTCAAGTATTTGAACCCCCAAAAAAGAGCGGATGGATGGGAAAACTGCAAGAGAGCTTCGGGTACAGTGCTTTGAAAGTCTGTCTTCAGAGATTATTATTATGCTCTGTCTTAAGTCTCACTAAAAAACACAGACAAGATACTATATCTTTATAGTGCTTGAGCACAGCAATTTTTAGGAAAGACTAAAATATGAGTCCATTTTTTTTTCTTTGTCATTGGATCAACTGCTTTCAAGCAGGACTTGAATTTAACTTGATTGTGCAAGTCATCCACAGTTTTTCTGTTCTAAGACACTTAGGACAGTTAAACCCAACCACTGTGGGTTAGATCATGTCCCCCCAGAATTACAATAACAGTATCCTAGAAAACTGTTTTTAACAGTAGAACCTTGATTTCAAAAGCTATAGGAGATCTCTAACTTTACACAGATGGCTTCCTTGGCAAAAGATAAATAGCTTGATGATTTTAAGTCATAACTTCAAATCATAAAGGTCTTTTTACTCCTTTTTGACATACCCAGTGCTTTAGGAATAGGTAATTTGGGGGACTTTAGAATTCTGATGCTACAGTTGAATTTATGTGAATAGATTACTGTGACCTCATGGAGAAAGGTCTGGCACTTAAAATGAATCTGCTATTTACCTCTTCTTTTTGAAAACATTTTCTTCAAATACTGGAAATTCCCCACTGGACTATAGCACTTGTAGAATGTGACAATCTTTCTTCTCTACTAATTAATTGCTTTGAACACCTAAATGATGTAAGACACTTTGATGTTACTTAATCAGCTAATCAATCTCTTTCTATTTTAAACAGGATTATCTTAAACAGGTGCTGGACATCGATCTTCACGCACAGATTCACTTTGGCAGAGTTTTTATGAAACCAGGGTAAGCAATCTGCTTAAGTAGGTAGCATCAGTGGAAGCTGTTTTCTAGCCAAATATGCTATATAAGTGTTTTAGTAGATACCAGGTTTTAAGTCTCACTATAAATCTCACATATGGGCACACATATATATAAAATCACGTGTATATATAGAGAGCTAGATATAAATATAGACATATATATATAGATACATGGAAATAATTACCCCTATTCAGATTAGTCTTGGATCTTTGTAGGTAAAATTCACTTGAAAGAGGGATTACTTTTGATCAGTAATAGATACCTTTCTGATAACTATTGCAAATCTAAGGGGAGGAGAATCATCATGCTAGAGACACATCTACAATCCTGGCTATGATCACTGAGCTCAGACACTGACAGATAACAGGGAAATATAAAGACATTTAAGTGCTGATTTGACAAGCATTTTGTTTCCCTTCAAAGTTTACATAACTCTGATGTAAACAAGCAATTTCTTGAGAAAGATGGAATGACAAATAATTTAAAGTTTGGGGTTTTTTTAATTGACGTCGAACATAAGGATTTTATAGGAAACCCAATGTTTGTGCTTCGTTTATCTCAGAAAACAGTGCTTCGGTATTGGTTTGCTGTAGCACTCCTAATTAATCTGTCAAGGAATGGGCTTTGTGGAGACAATAAAGATGACATGTAATGAGAACAGGGACTTCTCTTTCACAGATAGCAAGAGGGGAGAGATTTCTGCAGCCCTGTCTCAGCCTCACGTTGGCATGGTCCCACAAATGAACCCCAAATGAAGCTTGAGAATGATTCCCTCTAACCCATAGTAGTTCCCATGGAGGAGAGCAGAAAATGGGAGTTTTCTGGGGAAACAGACAAATTCTTTGGGTACTTCTGCACACACCCCAGGAAGGGACTGCATAACCTGACTTAGGAGATTCAGAGCATTACATCCTGGTTCTGAAAGCCAAGGGAATGCCTCTTCTGGTGATCCTTCTGTAGACTTGAAACAATAAGCTGTTAATGACTACCCATAAAACCTTAAGGAATCTGTTTTTCCTAAATAATCCATTTTTGGTTTAAGCCATAGGAAAGATTTCTCATTATTACGAAAACATTTGGTCATCTGAACCCACTGAGAACTTGTGCGCAGTCATTTTCCTTGGCTGTACTACAAGAGCAAATACTCTGTTTCATATAATATTTTATTAAGATTTTTATTACACTTTCATTATATCTTATTTTATTATGATTTTAAAAGACTTTAGATTTTATTAGAGCTTTGATTGCTATATTAGGAAAAATCAGTATGGATAAGTTCTAATAGCCAAGCAAGATTAGAATTTGGTTTATATGCCCGTGTTTTGATATGCTGCTTCACTGCAGTGTGATTCCTGGGATTTGCCATTCCTCCACTTGATCTGAGAGCTGCTGAACTAATGCAAGGTGATAGCCTATCAAGGAGCATTGTCAGAGTAAAGTACCAGAAGACTCTACCAATAACTCTGTAGGAAATTGATAGGGGAATTCAGAGTTTTGTGTAAATATGAATTAGCACTTACATTTGTCATACCTCAGTTTGTGCACTGGGTATAACATGCTGTAGTTTAGAGGTCCATCTCATAGTTCCCATCATTTTAACACAGATACTTTAAACACCAGCTGCCTCTGGTAAAATATGATCTTGATTAGTCCTAGCAGATAGAAAATTAAATAGTAATGATGACAAGTGTGATGTATCTGCGAAGTAGTCCAGGAACTCAATCTAATTATTGCTCCCATGAAGTATCCTTTCATGTTTAAAATAATGAAAAGTCTTAAAAGGTGCATAGAAAATATGTCATAATGGATAAGTCCCTTTTCTTAGCCAGCTCTATTCCCACCAGCACTGCCCTGTTTGTAAAACTGTCATAGCTGGGATAACTAAAGACCTGAAGCACTGAAGACCGCTTGGGAGCGGCTCTGAACGAGAGGGAGAGCCCTTCACTAACACACTGATACACCGGGGTCTCCCCTGGCAGCAGCTCTGCCTGCCGGAGCTTGTTCCTCTGCAGGAGATCTAACATGAACCACTGGCACTGGGACATACTGCTCTAGTGGTGATTTTTCCTCACCAGGGGCAAAATCCTCTACTTGTGACTTCACAGTTGAATACCAAGAAAAACTAGTTGTTCTGTCCAATAATCACAAGCAGAGCATTATGGCTCCAGTATGGAATAAGCAGCAGGTGCTCATGAACTGCCAAGGCAGAGTGATCCTGTTTGTTTTGCTTTGTTCTCAAATGTTTTAAATAAAATGAGCATAAACACAGACAGAAAATAGCTAGCCACAGAGCAGTTTATAAATAGAATGGTAGGTGATTATTTCATCTTAGCTCTACAAGAAAAATATTTATGGTAATAAAAATAAGTAACTGAGAGTTACGGGGTTATGTCTAATGTGTCAGGGAACTGGGAGACGAGTTGTGCTGAGAAAAAAGATGTGGCAAGATTTGAAGGGAGCACTGAGATGAATAATGCTGGAGGTAAGAGAAGATGTCCTGGATGTGAATGTCAACATCCTCAGTTCCTCAGCAGAATCTAGGATAACTGTGATGCTGCAACCCATGAGTAGAGAAGGCAATGAGGATAAAAATTGGGGGAGGAAAAAAAAGGAAAAAAATAAGCTTCACATTATATAATGTGTGGAAAAAAAATGCCCTGAGTGCCCTGAGTTTAGCTGTGCATTAAAAGGTTATGTCCAGTCAGTCCAATGGAGTTATTAAATACTTTTCTTTCTCCATAGCCTGCCAACCACTTTTGCAACTCTGGATATTGATGGTGTAAGAAAAATAATCTTTGCACTCCCAGGTAAGACATTTTGGGATGATTTTTGTTTCTGTGCCCAGATGACAGCAAACATGATAAAACTGGTACCCTTAGGATGGGGAGCTGTAAGGTTTTCTAAAGGAAAGAGAGTGGGACTAAAGATTTCTCACATCCTGAGCATTGCTGTGGTATAGGGCATACATTTTTTCCCATCATTTTTCCATCAATTTCCTTCTTTTTGTGAGTGATAGTATAGATCAGGGTGTTGTACAAATAGATACACTGTGGCAGTGGGTCAGTGAATCCCTCCTGAAGAGCTGAAAATGGAGATAAAATATAGAGAATCCAATTTTTTCTTTGTTTATTTTCAGAATTAAGGGTTTTTTTTTTTTTTTTTTTAAATCCAGCTGGCCCTGTGGAGCCAAGAGAGGGCAGTGTGGCTTCAGCTGCAGCGCACGGGGGCTTGGAGAAGGCGCTGACTTCAGCGCGGCGGCTTTGTGGGGAGTCTGGCCACAAACCTCCCGCCTCATAAGCCAGGAGGATTCTTTTTCCTTTGTATTTCCCTGGACTTGCTTGGTTTTCTTACAATACGAGGGCTCCTGTTCCTGATAATCTGGTGTTTTTTAGGTCTCTCTCTAGTGCTTTTCCTCTCCTGTGTCGGTTGTTGTGGCTTTGTTTGAGGAGAGAGATGAACGGAGCATCACGCAGCTTTGAGCAGTTGCACGTTGTCACATCCTGCTGCAGGCTTAGGTGCCATGTGGCCTGCACCAAGCAGCAAAACCTCTTCTGAATCCTTTAGAGTGAAATTGTTAGAAAAACCTGATATTTCCTTAGGCATAGCGTGCGGGAGTCACCTCCAACTGCTCTTTGCTCAACAGGCAACCCCGTGTCCGCTGTTGTCACCTGCAATCTCTTCGTCGTTCCTGCACTGAGGAAAATGCAGGGTATCCTGGATCCTCGGCCCACCATTATCAAAGCCAGGGTAAGAAACGGGGGCTCTGCTTAAGAACTTTTGTCCTGATGTGGGTTAAAACATCAGGACAATGTCACGGTTGGTCATTTTCCAACCCTGGTGATTCTGTAATGATTGATGTTGAAAACTTTCTGTTTGAGCTCTGAAAAGCTGTCCCCTTTGGGGAACCTCAACCTCAGGATAACTTTGACAAGTGGAAAGAAGTTCACAGTAAAGGAAAGTGCATTCTAGGTCTCAGTTAATGTTAATATTCAGTCCCATAATTTCTGAGAGTTAGATGGTGATCTGATGGCCCAAGATGTACATGCACCAGGCAGCTATCTTCTGGTCAGTCAGGCAGGACACTTTGCTGTAGGAAAGTTCTGTGGCAAAGTATATGCAGGACATCTAAATATCTGGGAAATACCAGGAGAGTCAGGGAATTCTGCATGACTAGATAGGAACTATAAACTTCAAAGCTTGTGCTGAGCCAGCTCTTGAGCTGACTCTTTGACTGAGGAACCCACATGATCCCCACTCCAAGCAATGCAAATCCCTTACACTGTTCATTCTACCTGGAGAAAAAATCATGGATATACCAAACATATTTTACGTAGTTTCAAGGCATGTTGTTATAATGTTATTTTCCTGTTTTTTCTTCAAGAAAAGCACCAAAGAACAGACCTCCTGTTACAATTTTCCCAGCATTCTTGGCTGTGCTCAGACTTTTCTCTTACTGCTCGTCCCCTGTGTGTCTCTCTCACACCACTTTAGCAGTCCCAATTCTTCTTTATCTCAGAGCTAAAATATTCCAAAACAGACAATGACTGACAGTGTTTCAGTCTTGGTGCTGCCTATTGTGACCCTCACTTTTGTATGAATTTTCAGATATGCTTCCAATAAATCCCATTGTAAGCCACCCCACATATTTCTTCTCATTGCAAAGGCTGACCATTTCCTTTCTGTCCAGGCTAGTACAGTTTTGAATTTGAATAAAAGTTTTATCTTTTTGCAAGGGCCATCCTGAGACCAGAAACTATAAAGCTTTTGTTCCAGAGAGATATAATCTTTAAACTCTCAGAAAAGTCTAGAATATTCAACTTAACGCTTGCATTCTTCAACATATTCTTTGATATTATAATATCAAAACTATAATTCCTTTAAACACTACAATCTTCCCCCTTCCCTCCCCAGCTTCTCCCCAGCTTTTGACCTTGTCCTCAACACTCGCTGACCTTAAAATGCAAATTAAAAGAAAAAACTGTGGAGGAAAAAAAAAAGAATACATAATAAGCAGATAATGGAACAATAATTCCATTGTCTTAGTGAAATCCAAATGGATGATATTTCCGTCCTTTCTTTGCTTCTTCTGCAGTTATCATGTGATGTAAAATTGGACCCCCGCCCAGAATACCACCGGTGCATACTGACTTGGCATCACCAAGAACCACTACCTTGGGCACAGAGTACAGGTTAGTGTCCAGTTGCACGGACCGACAGGCTCTGTCACCTTCCTGCACAAACGCTTTCCAGCAACCACGCACACGCACACGCTGGTTTTCATACCAGCTTCTTTAGGCAGACTGGTTTACCTGAATAACTTGCCTTTATACTCAGCACACAGAAACACATCTGTATGCCTGCATAGGTGCACACATTCCTTTTTACACACATTCATCCAAGCTTATTTGCACTCACACCCGGCACGTTTGCTTGCTTTTACTCTTGTGCAGGTATTAAACAAACACAAGTTGAGGCCTAAGTAGGAACGATTCAAATTAGTGCAATTCTGTCTGAACTGGAAAAGTATAAGAAATAGCAGAGGCAATATCTGTTCTTTTAAGTACACTAAGTTCTTTATTAGTCGTGTTTGCCATCTAGAGATACTTCTGGATACTCAACTACAGTTGAGGTAAAGAATATTTTGAATACTTTTTCCACCTGCATGCTGCTAGGAGATTGACTGTGACAATTCCTCAAGATATTCAGGTCCTTAAACAACTAATTGACTTTTTGACACATCCAGATTGTTCAATACAAGGCATTATATGCAAGTGTTCGCAGAAGACATATTGGCCCCTCATGCATCCTACTGTTTACTTAGAGAAAATTCTTACCATTGATAATCAAGGTCCCTCAATCTCTGATATATTAACGGTTGTGATTCAAGGAGTTACCTTTACTTAGAAGGTTCTGAGTTCTTAGAAGGTTCATTTTTGGTCTTGTGCACCACTCTTTTCTTTCTGAAAGCAAGATCATCTGAAATGATATCCTTGTCAATATAAAAGTTAGAAAACGAACAAAATAAAGGCCATTACTTTTTATAGCATTTTCCTTTTTTGTCAGTACTACTAAGATGATACTGTTTATCTTCAGGACATGGTATAAAGTGCAGTGTCCCAAAGAAATCCAGTCTTTTAACTGATGCATTAAAAAAAATCCACCTTGTCCTGTGTTTTGCTTTTGTATAGTCTGAATTAAATGTACAAATTGAAAAATAAACTTATTTTTGATAAGATTGGAAATTCCATTGGAAAAGCAATTTACTGTGCAAAAGATGTAGAAGCATGGCAAAAGTCTGAGGGGCAAAAATGTGAAAGGTTGGCCAGGAAAGTAATCAGAGACTTTTGAGAATGTGAACCATGAGCTTCTGACTAAATTGCTACATAGTTCTCTGTTTCCGTCCCGTGACCTTTGATCCCAGCACTATGAATAAGTAGCAACAGGAATATCTCCCTAAGAACAGCCTGTTTCCCTCTTGTTGTGTTGCAGCATTTGGAAGAAATGGAAAAACTAACCGAGATTTTTCTTTCACTGTCCTGCAGGGAATCAGATGAGTAGTCGTCTGATGAGTATGCGCAGTGCCAATGGACTGTTGATGCTACCTCCAAAGACAGAGCAGTATGTGGAGCTTCACAAGGGGGAGGTGGTGGATGTCATGGTCATTGGAAGGCTATGATGTCACCAGCAAGAGCGACGCTTTGATGCATGTCCACATATCATTGACTGTATCCTGTAATATGCAACGGCACAGCTAGTTTTTCTGATTTGGATAAAAGTTGATCAGTATAGTCAACATCTTGAACTATATTTCAAATGGAGTTTAAATAAATACCTTTTAAAAAAAAAAAAGAAAACTTTAAAAGCAAATCTTAACAAAGAAATTTATTCTGATTATATCAAAGCAACTTTTTCCTTTCCTTGCAATTGCTTTGTGTGTTCAATGCTAGTTCTAATAGCGGTAGCTTTTAGTAGACAGCAGTAGGTGCCTGCAGAACTTGTGTTTTTTCTCATCTTTAAGATACAACTACTTATGCTCTTAAAACAAGGCTGTCTGCTTATTTATACTAGCGTAGACAACACTTGGATTTCCCTTATTAGTATGCTTCATAACCGCTTCACAGAGAGCTTCTGCTTGTTCTTTATCTTGTATCTCGTGTTGATGTGCACAGTGCCAAAAGCAGAGTGGCTGCCCTGGGAACCCGCTGAAGCCGCGAGGTTTTCCCACCTCGCTGTGCGTTCAGGGATCTCTCACATCCCAGCAGCCACCCAGCTCAGTACTCTTGGGCAGTATCTGGATACCTTTTATTTCAACAAACAAACAAAAAAATTGCTTCCTTAAGTGCTGACAGCCTTTTTAACCAATACATTTAAAAATGTACAGAATTAAAAACTAAAAAAAAAAAAAATCAAAGACTGATCTTGTACAGATATTAGTGTTACCAGCATTCGTGTGGAAATTAAATGAGCAAAGAAATAAAACTAATGTTAAACAACTCTGTACCATAACATTTTCTGTAATGATATTGAAACTTAAATGAATAAAAAAATCCTCAATCATTATTTAAAATTTCACCTGTTTAGCCTTGTTGTTTGAACAAAAAAAAAAAGGGTTGTTTTATGGAGGGTATTTGGGATGGGGGAAGAGAACAGGGAGGAAATGGAACAGGAAGTGGCATCTGTTTCTTTGGTAGTTCACATTTCTCCTGGGATTCACACTGCATCAGCACCCTACAGCACCTCCTTTCTTGCTGGTCAGGTCCACAGGCCATTTGCTGTCCCACCAGCTCCACTCATGAAGTCAGAGGAGAAGGGCCCAAATCTGGATTCAAGTCCTGAATGCCGCAGTGGGGCGAATCTGTAGCTCTGTGCTGGCTGCAGACACCACTCCCAGGGCTGGTTTTAAGACAAAATGATCTGCCTGGCATCAGCCCCCACACAGGGCACCAGCACAAAGACAGAGGCAGGTGAGCAAACACTGCACTCCAGCAACTGCTCCTTCAGAAAAATCTTAACACCACTTCTCGATCATATTTCTTTGTTCTGGACTGCAAGTCAATTCTTGTAAAATGAATGTAATCTCTCCGTGAAGTAGTAGGATGGTATCAAGTTAAATTCATGAATGCCTGCATTTACTCTACCTGTAGTGCAGACCACAGAGGCAGCAAGAGAGACAACTTAACTCACCTCTGAGAAATGATGCAGAAGAGCAACACTCCTCGTTATAATCTAAATTAATACATAGCTAGTCATTACTACAGGCAAATGCCAGGCAGCATATGCAAAGAACATTATAAATTCATAAAGGACAATTGTAACAAGAATCTGAGGAAAGATTGTTGGTACAGTCAGAGATGGTAGACAAAGATAAAAGAGAGATGTGAAAAAAATGGGCTTGAATACCTTGAGTCTCTTTTACATTAAAACTATTATCCAGTATAAATGGGGCCGAGAGCAGTCTTAGTTCTGTGCTGGGTACTACATCTGGGCCCATTGAAACTATATCTCAGCATCATGTCACTTAACCACTGTCCAAATGAAGAAAGCTTTTAGAGGCTAAAACACTTTTTTTTTCCTGATAGAAATGCTGTCACATATCATATTAATTGCTTTAGTAATGCCTAGTGTCAAGTGTTGGAAGTTTTATGGAAGCAAGTAAGCTTTGCAGTTTCTGAGAGAGAATGAGACACAGCCAAGCCGAGTGTTAACATTGAAAGCAACTTAGAGAAGTATCTGTGGGAGTGCTTTAACCTTAAATCACAATTACAACTAGGCCTTGATTATCAAGCCTAAAATTTGCTGTCAGAAGAATTGACCTTGGTTACTAGAAAATAAACAGATGATTTCAAATCACTTTTATATTGAACACGCCCAAAACACTATTTAACGGGAGGCTGGAAGCTTCAGAAAAGAAATCAAGGACAGATGGATCAGACTCCTCTTCAAGTATGTGGTTGCTTTGCTTCAAGTATTGAAACTTGTGAATGGAAGTATTTTAAGGACGATTTTCACTATTTGTCTAGTTAAAGCTTCAGCACTATCAAAATAGTAACAGCCAGAAACAACAGCAGCAATGACTGAAGAATGAGGCTGGTTTTCCAATGCTTGTAGTTTTCTCCTTTTAACCTATTTTTTGCAGCACCTACCCACGGAGATAATCATGGCTAGAAACATGCTGTGGTCCTTCAAAGTCCTGGCGTAACAGCACACTGCCCTGCAGATCCTGCAGTGTGTCCTGGTGTCCTACCTGGGTGTCCCGGCTAGCTGGGACCAGAACCCTCATCACAGCCCAGCATGTGAAATCTTGTACAGAAACTGGCCATAATCAGCCAGCCAAACAGTCTGGCCCTTACCAAGTACTAATTTCAAAACTTTAATTACAAAAATCATAACCTTAATTCTATCTTGATATTAAAATATGCTAAACATCTGTCTTTGATCTCCTTAGGTAAGTACTAGAGAGCTGGAGGGCTCAAGAGATCACTAATTAACGTGGAGTCTGTAGCCTTTTTGATTCTCGAGCTGGAGGACTAAATTTAAAACATGTTTACAAGATGGCTCCAGCTTTGAGGCGATACGGGGCTGGAATCATCGCGCAGGCTCCCTCCTCGCCTTCCTCTCCTTGCCGCTCCTGCGGTGTGACCTTTCTGAGCGAGGTCCTGAGGAGAGGCCGCTGGCCTCGTGGCCCGTGCGCGTGGTCCTCAGGCCCGAGGCAGCTGCGCACACCCTGCACTGACCGCAGAGGCTGCCCCCGCAGGGCCTGCATCTGCCGCCCCCTGCCATTTGCCTTGGCTCCCAACCTGCCAACGCCACAGGAGCGTGTGCCACCTCGTACACTACCCCAACAGCGCGTGCCACCTCATACACCACCCCAACAGCACATGCCACCTCATACAATGCTACAACAACATGTGCCAGCCTCATACACCACCCCAACAGCATGTGCCACCTCATACACCGCCCCAACAGCACATACCAGCCTCACGCACCGCTACTACAGTGCATGCCAGCCTCATACACCACCCCAACAGCACGTGCCACCTCATACAACGCTACAACATGTGCCAGCCTCGTATAATACTCTAACAGCACCTGCCAGCTTCGTACAACACCCCAACAGCGCGTGCCAGCTTCGTACAACGCCACAACAGCAGGTGAGACTCGCATCCTTCGAATGATGGCAGCGTGAAGAGTGGCCCTGAGTGCCACTCCAGCTGGCCCCATGTCAGCGCTTGTGGGGCAGGAAATGTGTCTGGAGGCTGAGACATCATGATGGGACATCCTATTGCCCAGCTGGTTTGGAAATCAGAGAGGAGGCTAAAATGACCCAGTCCAGCATTCCTGTGACTCTCTGTTATGCTCTAACACTCCTCAGAAGCAGCACCATCATGTGGACTGTTTTGTGCTGGGTAAGAGAATTACACATTAAAACACAAGCAAACTCATAGCTGTGATTTTTTACATGACAGCAGCAGGATGTTTTCAGATACCTTTATTTGCCATTGGGAAAGAGAAGACAAAATAAGGAAAAAGGTCAGATAGAAAAAGGAACAACTACTGGACCACACTGAAGATACATCTCCCAGGAAGCATCTAGAGAGGTTCATCAGCAATCGAGACTGTTCTAGGAGAAATGGACAAGTGGTCAAAGTTGCAACTATTTGGGGAGGAAAAAGATTTGTAGCAAGGGCAATTGCAGCTGCTGCTGACAGCGAACGCAGCAGTCTATATTGAATATATATATATAACAAGGACGAGGACCCAGAGCAGCATTTGGTAAAGACATCGTCGTTAAGGGCCCCAATCTCAACATAAGAAATGTTATATCCAATCATTACAAATACTGAAAGATTTGGCAGCTCCCCTCAAAGCAACCACACTCAAAAGGTGAAAACCAACATCTCTACCACTTCTGCACTACACTGCCAACAGCTTAAGCTCTATAGTAGAGAAAAGGAGAAAAGTGAAAAATAAAAATCCACTTTTTTATGTTTCTTTAATGTTTCATTTATAGCTCTTTTTTTTTTTCAAACTTGCTGTTAGTTTTCTAGTAAGTATATCCCTGCTTCCAGCCAGAAAGGTGAGTTCATTTGCTGGATATAAACTCAGGGGGAGGAAAAGCTTGTCATTTTGCAAATGTTATTGCCTCATGATGTACTGCTAGTTGCATGTTTTTCTGAAAGGGCTTGGTGACTCATATTCAGCATTAGATTAAGACTTGCTTTGTGCATTCGGGTCGTGCTGCACATAAACTGACAAAGCTCCTGGAACATGAAGCAGTCAAAGGGGCCCTGTAGAGAACAGTTTTAGTTGTCAGACTGGTCTGGCTCGGGTTACCTGCTCTATCTCAGCACCAGCTATACAGCTTGAGTTGCCTCCTTGCAGAAGAGCATTACACAGCCTGCCTTGTTACAGTGCATGGACTTCTGCATTTGCTTTGCATGGACCCTGTTTGGATTTAAAATTGCAGACCACCAACTTAATTGTTGCAGAGTTAATGCACAAGCAAAACTGTGTACATCAGTAACCCCAGAGTTAATCTGAACACACCTGAGAAAGCAAATGCACTGTCATGGCCTCGGTAACCAGTGACTCGATACTAGAAGTCACTAAGAAAAATGTGAGAGGAGATGAGACTCTTCTGGAAGATAAACCCATGCACAAACTACACTATAGACAATGGCAGAATAAGATCTCCAAAACCTGATTTATTACTCCCACTGTAGATAGAAACAGTGCCAGATCATCAGGGTCATACTCAGTGCATTTTTTTCCATGAAAACAGAAGTTATCTTTCATAAATAGCTAAGTGAATGGTGGAAATATTTTTAGACCAGTAGATCAGGCCCAAGAGAGCCTGGAACAAGATGAAATTTTCTGACTAAAATAAAATTAGAAATCAATGCAAAAAATACTGACATGTAGCCAGCCAGTGGCACAACAAACCACTCCCACCAGACTGACACACATGCAAAGTGGTCTTCACTGGTACATGCAATTATGCTCATGCTGGTTTTATTGTGGCTCAAGCGGGTCCAAGATCTTACCGTTACCAAACAGAAATCAGGAAGACCAGCAAGACCTCATGATACTTGGATGAGTTCCTGGCACAGTAAAGATTGGTGGGAAACCAAGTGAATTGGAGCCCAAGAGGATCCTGAATGACTGCTTGTGTTGTGCTGTTGGGTGTCTGGAAACACCGTCTGTCAGTGCTTTGGGCTTAGAATCAGGTAGCTGAGCAACATCAAAGGTATGAATAATGATAAGGAAAATGGCCTGAGAGCTGCTTATCCACCAGTGCTTCGAGAGAGGAGAGACGTACGTACAGATGCAATGCTGCTCAAACCCATCTAAATTAAAGGTAGTCAGTTGGTACCATATTTCCATTAGTGTATTTCTGTAATTTACTCCCTACTGGTGAAACTCAATCAATTTGCTCAGCACACTGTGAGAAGTCAGTGAGCAGAGCAGAAGATAGGGCTTAATATGTTCTTGGCAGCCCGCACTGCCAAGGAGTCACTTTGCTGCCTCCTCCATTTGCTGGAGCTTTTTCAAATAGATGGTGGCTAGAATTAGATTAAACCAAAACTAAAAACTTATTTTGTTGCAGGAGGGAAAAAAAAAAAAAAGCCCCACAAAATTCATCTTGAAAACTGACAGTAACCTGAGTTTGATGGCAACAGAATAGAGTGATGAGCTAAGAAGGAAGCAGAGAGGTCTGAACTACCTAGTGCTGCCCATGCCAGAACATACATACGGCACAACAGAGTCATGATTTGATAATGTTAGCTTAGGTCTGAAGCTGTTATTATCCTGCATTACAAAAGTTCTGCTGGCTCTACTGCTTCCTAATACAATCTTAGACTCTCCTCCTCTGGTATCTTAACACTTGCTGCACTGTCCAAGCAAGTGTGTGCAGTGCTGCTCACTGTATGAATTTCTATCCCGGACCAGATCAGAAATGTCTTGTATGGCAAAGAGAGCCATAAGAGCCAAGGAGGCATTCCTGCTGGACATAAGTATTTCAGCACATACTATTATCAGCTCAGAAACTCCTCTAAATGGGCCTTATCTAAGCAATGTGGCTGTGCACCCACATAAAGGGGACTGTGTCTGCAACAGGGTGCAGTGGTTCTTCAAGCTGTTTCCATCAGCCAGACAACGTAATCCCCATTTTGCAGTATTGATTCCACCTGAAGCAGTTTGCTGCTCAGTCATGGTCTGAATCCTTATCTGAGGCTGAGTTGGAAGCACTGGTGCTATTACATAACACACTGAAAAAACAGAGCAACCTCAGTTGTTCTATGTGATTGTGACATCCCCTTGGTGAGCAAAAAATCTACCCCAAAGAAACAGCGCACGGAGCAGAGCTATAAGTTACAAATCAGAATAAGACACATGAATACAAGCTCCATTTTACGACAGCTTATTAACACTCAGGATACTGAGTGCACCAATAGGCCTTAATTACCCTGAGCAGCCTCACCTGAAACTGAGACCCACCCCCACATCCTGGCCCTGTGGCTCTGGGAGCTGCATTTAGGCTCAGTCTGGGGTCTGTAGTACTGCTCTGAGCTATGATATAGATGCATCTGTCCCTAGCCCTGTCTGCTGGGTGGACTTCTTGGACCTATGCTGTAGCCTTATGTCAGGCCTAGGCTCCTGCTGCTCCTCACTAGGCTCCTGGGAAGGGCTGCCTGGCCTTGCCTGGGGCTGTCACTGGACCCTGCCAGCAGCACCCTGCCCTGGTGGATATGCACCTCATAGCACGTGCTGTGAGATGGGGGCTGGCTGGGGAGGGCATTGCCTCGACCAATGTCATGGTGGCCTCTCAGTTCCTACTTCTTCACAGAAGGACCACGCTTGTTTCATCCCTAGCAGCCTGCGTGGAGCTGCCTATGGCCATGCAAGAATCTCTGATGTTGTCTTGCCCTTAACGTGTTCATGTCCTGCGTGAATCCACACAACCTGTAACCATTTATGGTTATGATGTGGTGGAGAAACGTAACTGCTTCCGGGCCCACACCAAGCCGCCTATTGTGATGCCGGAAGCAACGGGCCGAGCTCCATCAATCCGTCTCTTATGACAGAAGCTGCCGCCCTTCTCGCGGGCATTCCCATGTCACCCTCCTGCACATCACCACTCTTTAAGGAAACGTAGGGAGCCTGGATCACTGAGAACGTGCCTGATGTTGCCGATCATGGGCTTCTAGCGCCGGGAGGGTTTCTGTGGGCTCCTCGGAGCAGGCTAGCGCACTCCTGTCCTCTCTCTTCCCCAATATACTCCTCTAAGACATGGATTTGCCAGTGTGAAACAAGGTATGAACTGGAAGTAAAAATCTACCACATCTATTTCTTTACATAAGCCAGAGGCAGGATGTTTCTTTTCCCTTTGGCATTCTGCCACTTACTGAGCAGTCTCAAATAAATCATTTAACATTTGTATCTACTTGGAATAATAGCAATTAGCTGTTCAACAAGGACTTATGACATATAATTAATGAGAAGCCTTGAGTTCCTAATTTTTTCCTCAATAGGTCAATCAGCAGTATGTTATTCTCCAACTTTTGTATTAATCACTTTGGTCATCTGGGGGACTGTTTCTACTCCAGAGCACCCTAAAGTTCTGCCATCTTCTTTGCTCCTGACAAAAAAAGCTTTGTGATCCAAGAGGCACAAATGAAGAAGTCACCTTGCTGTCATCCCAAAGTAGCACTGAGTACAGCTCAAGGGTTTCCATCATAGTTAGACAAGTATGTCACTGTATTCATATAATAACACAGCTACCAAAATACATTTCAATAGCAGCAAAAAATACATTTTTTGATGTACAGAAGTAAGGAATAGCATATTCTTAGTCTTTATTTCACTCTTTGGCTCACTTCTTTTATTGTACTTCTGTGTCACTAGTTTTGTCTAAGTTTCACTCATTAACTGCGGGGTTTATTCTTAGAGTTATCCCAATAGAGTTTTTGAGGTAAAAGGTGGGAAAAATACCAAAGGGCAGCCCAAGTGACATAGGCTAACAGAGGGAAAAAAAAATCTTTTAGTCACTTTTTAAGCTGGTTTTGTCTGAAGAACAAGTCATCATTTCATCAGTTCCTCAGGCATCACCTCTGCTTTTAAAGCATAGGTTCACTTGGGTTTCATACCTATTGTAATGGCTTGAGCTTATCATCAGAAAGATACCTGGACCCTTTGCTTAGAGATCACTTGCTAAAAGAGGAGTGAAAAACTGTAAAAAGCTGCACGAAGTTACCCTTTGTGCTGGAAACTGCTCATTAAATGTGAGTTTTTTTCGAGGAGGCTCTGTTCTTTAATAATACAACAAAAGCGAGCAAGAAGGACTGTATTCTTTTTTCTTTTCATAATCTTCAGTTTTCCCAGCATATGTGTTTTTCTCTCTCTAACTTGTAACATATTCTTGTTTTGTGAATAGGCAAAATGAGTAGCAAGTTTGATTTTAAGAGCCTCATTGCAAGCCAGACATCCCCTATGGGTGATCTTCAGAGAGTCCTTAGCCAAGGAGAATATGCCCCTTTGACCTCTGCTCCCATGTTTGAAAGCAAGTTCGTTCAGGTAAAAGTCACTCAAATCAAATTATTTGGCATACACAAGATGAAATTGCTTGAAGAGATTGTGGGATTTTGAGGGGTTTGTATTTGGGTTTTTTTTCTGTTTCATTTTGTTTTTGTCTTCCTCAGCTTGACTTGTGTCTTCATTCATTTGTTCCCCCTACTCTGATTCTTCATTCTTGAATATATACACATCCACTTACAGATATAATTGGTTTCCTGTCTCTTACAGACTATTCTGTTCTCACTTTACAAAGACTGATCCAGAAATCCTGCAACAGCAATGCTGCATGTTGGAGAGGGATGGCAAAAAACCATGTCTGACCTCTGCCAGTTCCCACTCCGAGTGGGGATGGGTCTCTATAAGCTCATTAAGGCTGTATAGCCACTAGCTTAAGCTCTACCTACCCTAAAGGGCAGTCAGCCTTCCCCATACTATCCCCTGCTCCCTCTTTTTTATATCCTTTAATATCCTTGCTTGTCACTTACACTACAAACCACAGAACCTGCATGATCCTGGCAACAATCTAAATTCCTCTAATCCTATCCTCACAATGTACCTAAAGTCTATGGATTTTATTTACATGATGTGTCTGTGAACATGGTTTTTATAGGATTTCACTTTGCTTTGTGGTAATTGCAATATCCTTTGCTCTTGCAGAAGTCTTGATAAATTTGATCTTGCACTGTAGATGTATGTGCAGAACTATGATTAGCAAATTGTCTCTGTTTTCAAGTACATAATGATTTCTTCCCCTAGTTTATTTATCAGACCTCACTTGCTGTCAAGTAGGTAGTTGGCCTAATCGATAAGCCCCAGAAAACAGCACCATCACCCACTTGTTTACATTACAATAATAATTAAAAAAATATTAAAAAGAGCCTTTCAGCTTTTTCTCATACTGTCTCCCACACTCGAGGGAGTTCTTGCTAGATATTCACAAATCTAATGTACTGTCCTCCCTCAAATTCCTTCTTGGAAGACAATTCCTCTGATTTCCTCCCTTACCAAAAATAAACCATGACGATGGTAGGGCATTTCATCTTCAGCCAAGTATGGTTCTATAACACTTCTCAACTTATTTTCCTCTCCTTGCATTTTCTCATATCTGTAATTTTGTCTTGCACATAAATTGTCCATGAGCTATTTCCTTTCTGTGCTCATAGAGCACCTCACAGGGTCCTGGTTCATAACCAGGTCTCGTGACTGTCATGCTGATATCGACAAGGGCAAAGATGCAGCAGAACAGAGCGCTGCCTCCATCACACTTGCACTAAGAGAAATTTAAGATACTGGTACACAAGGCCCCCTTACCTGAACAATCAGGCACCTAATAGTGGGGATTACACAAAACAAGGGATTTCCTGGCCACTTTTATCCTTACTCAACTTCTCTCTTTTCCTTTCCTTCACACTTTTCCCCTCTCCTCACCACCACAAGCTGCAGGAATCCCAGGCTAAGCCCCAAAATATACTGGTATATTTTCAGTGTCAGAATCTCATGATGAAGAACAGGGTTTGGGGTTTTTTGTTGTTTTGCTTTTCAGATTAATCGAAAAGGGGAACCCATTTATGTGCATAACCGACCCAACTGCGTGACCATTGGCATCTGCAGCGCCAGCCCCAGCTCGCTCACGCCCAGTGTGATGCTGCTAGCACATGAGGTGCCTGAGTCCCTGCCAGAAAGTGCACCGAATTTCGGCAAATTGTCAGAGGAATCAGCACACAGAGAACAGCTAGCACTCACCAGGTGAGTTAGCACTGACAAGGGGCAAATCATTCCCTGGAGAATAAATAAGAAACATAAATGTACTTTCCATACAATGTTTTCTTTCCTTTATGAGTCAGTTAATTAACAGACTTTACAGTAGGTTCACTTATGCTTAAGTACACACTTTTTGGCCCAGTTCTGGTCGCCGTTTCAGACTAAAACTACCTACATGTGTATAGATAGATTTATAGATGATGACTGAGAACATCTAAAAATAGTTTTGTAAATATATCAAAATCTGAAAACTTGTATTAAGATTGGGTGGGGAGGATCATCAGGGAACACCACACTGAAATAATGACACGATAAAGAAGCAGATCTCCTCTGTATCACTTCTACAAACTCAGTAGCTCAGTATTTCATCTATAATCAGATGGAGGCACTTACGAAAAGTGTCCAAATCCGCTCAGGAACTCTCTGTTGTATTCTCTCACCTGTAGTCTTAGTTCAGACCTGATAGACACGTTATATTTTTTGAGAGGAGTCTCCACTTATATTTTACCATCATCTTTCTTTTTTGTTTGTTTTTTCTTTGTAGGTTTTTCCCCTTGAAGTTTGTAAAGCTCTCTGTCCACAGCCATGAAAAGCATCACCTCAAGTTAAAGTTAGTAAATGGCCGTTCCTACTATCTGGAGCTCTGTGCCCCACCACACCAGCAACACAACCTGTTCCAGCAATGGTTACAGCTCATCTCTCTCCTGAGATCCCCAGAAAATACCGAGGTCAATGTATTATATGAGAATTTTAACACAAGTCAAGAGAAAGCTCACAGCCCAAACAACCTGTTGGAAAATGTGAGTCTTTGACAAAGCTGAAAAACCTGAAGGTATCACCCACTTGTGTCATCATTCCTTCCTATGTCTCAAGTCAAAGCTTGTGTGTCCATTGAAGGAGCTACAGACCTGCTTGCCAAAATAGCTCGCCCATTGTAAACTTCCTAGAGAAGTTGATGGTTGATGGGCGTGCGGGTTCCTGGGTACATGTAGTCGTGGTGATTTTTCTGAAAATGAAGAAATTACTTCTTGTTGTTCAGTGTTCACTTTTTCCTTGTATAGAAGGTAGCAGACTTCTATGATCTTGAATGGCTCTTTTTTTGCTAGATTCCACAACCCACTGAGAAAAAGCAGAGAAGGAGAGACATGGAACAGCTGGGTCTTGTGCAGGGACTCGGAAGTAATAAGCAAGGAGGGCAAAAGTATTTGATCCAAAGGACAGAAAGGGTAGAAAATATTTGAAAGAAATAGAGTAGACAGAGTGAAATAAGACAGTTGTTCAGTGTATCTGAGAGAGAAACAAGGAGCAGAAAGACCAGAAATGCCTCAGGAGGTCCTGAAGAGCAAACACACACACAAAAATTCAACAAAAGCACAGAAGAGATTAACTTAGAGTTATACTTAAAAAGGAGTCTGTATGGTTAATGATGCTGAGAAACATAATATCTAAAGCTATCTCACATATAAACAACATTTTGCCAGGACAGACATGTTCTTAACTGTGCTTATTTCTTGCTCAATCCAATATATTTTTTTTTTAGCCAGAGGTATGTCCATAGGAAGGAGAAAAATGCACAGTCAAATAGTCAGTGCTGAGTGCTGCATATGCAGCTACCTTTTCACTGCACTCAAGAGTTCCCAACCCTTCCCGGGCCATGGGTAGCAGAGAAAGAGGCTTTGCCCTTTTACAGCAGAAAAGTGACAAGGAAACTAGAAAAAAATGTTGTATTGGGGAGAGAAGACAGCTGTGTCAATAAAAATCAGTAATGAGCTAGAGATGTGCAAAGAGAAGGAAAAAAGTAACACATTCAGATTAGACTTGCAGTAAGTACTAGATTCATATGTGGCTGAAGAATCTGCTTAGCCACATCCCACAGCCATACTGGATAAATGAAGAATACATGGGTTGTGGAAACATAGGATTTATAAAAATTCTTACTTGATAATTTTCCTTCTACAACTACCTCTTCACAGCAATCTTCTTTTGGGGCATATTCTTTTTCTCTTATCAGAAGCTCAGATCCTTTCACAGCCTTCTTGGCACCAGAGCCTCTGACATGAGTTAGGTCCTGTGCACATGGCAGTACAAGGATGTTACTACTGTCTTGATGAGCTGCAAAACATAACTCAAACCTAGAATCTCTGTTCTTATTTGCAGAACAAACACATATTAGCCTTCCAATTGTGTCCATTTTTCAGTGCCTTGAATAGTTTCTTACTATTCAGTTTCACTAACTCAACAGAGTTCCCTCACTATTGAGTTTGCTACTAACTTTGTATAAATTTGAATTTGCCTTTGCACCATTACTTCTCTGCTCTTTTCTTGTTTAGAGAGAAGGCTAGCTCTCCCTTTGAGAGAAGTACAGATATCCCTGCTTCAGCTACTTGAAAGCAGGAAATTTCAAAGGATTTTAGTAGGGACCAATGTCAAAATCTGAACCAGAAGCAGAACAAAGATCTCATATATTAGCTTACAGATATGAGTGAAAGAAAAAGAAAAAAAAAAGCAGGAATGAGTCAGAAAAGGAGCTGTCATCATGAATCAGAAACAGAGAACTAGGAGATGAAAGCACAAACAGATCTTAGAGGTTAAGCTTTGGGATCTATTATTCCTTAATTGGTCACATAGCTGTAGGCTAATAATCACAAATGATGGGATATATAGGGAGATTTCCACTACTGGTAGTTTCTGCTCTAGGTAAAATATTACTTTTCCTATGGATCATTTGTCTGGCAACATTTTATAGCAGAATATTCAGCATATAGGGGAATAACATATAAAAAATAATTTTCCGATCTCACCACAAAGCAAAGTTGCAGATATGCTGATAAGCTCTGAGCAGAGTCCTCTCTCTTTTTTTTCTTTTTACTTTTATTTTGTCCCTCGCTACTCTGTCTATTAATTTTTCATTTTTCCTTCAAGACAGACAACACACAGGATGTCCCTAGCCCAAAAACAGAGGAAGAAAAAGTTAGTGTAAAAATCTCCTCCAAGCAAGATCCCCTCTCAGGTAGTGATGAGCCCAATGAAGAGAGTGGAAAGAAAGAGGTAGCTTTCCACAGCTCCCTGAAAGCAACCAGGCAAGGAACCACCGTGGAGTCCAAGGAAAAAGGTCATCTGGATAGGAAGAAAAGTAAAAGCAAAAGCACAGACAAGAAGAAAGGAAGGTAGGTGTGGCGGGGAAACTATTTTGATATAGCTGATTTCTGGACTTTGCTGGACTTCGAAAACTGACATATGTTGCATTTTTGAGGAATAAAATGCATACACTGGCATTTCCAGGCATTGAGGTTTTGGTTTCTCTGTCATTTAGGTGGTTTTGAAGGACCATTTCCACCACTCTCTTCCCAAGACACGAGGTCAGACAGACAGCAAAAGGGCATAAATTTTCAGTGATATAAACGACCAGTGCTCTCCCTGACAGAAGGAGAATCTGTAAATGGGCAGCTCTGAGTTAGATGCCCACTAACTGATTAATCAAAGCTGGACTATCCTGCCTACTTTCCACAGCTGTCAGCTGTATCATACTGCCTAATAATTTCTTTCTGTCTTCTGCTACTCACCCTGTAAATATCAGTACAATCCAGAGTGTGAGACTTAATTTTCATAGTGTCTTTCACTTTCATAGACTATGAATATAAGCTTAAATATAAGCTTTCAAAGGCAGACCAGTGGCAGCTTCCTCAGATCCCTCTGTGACAATAAAGCCCTATTTGATTCAGCAGAAACTACTGGGCAAGATGGTGCTTTTGCTACATGAGTCTCTGCTGTGGGGAAGGTGCCACTCTGAGCCAGTATGAAAGGGGTCACACCTGCCTCCTATATGAGGGAACTGCACAGCATGGAGCAGACTGTGTTTCCTTTCTGTGCACAGGGAGTTAAATGGTGTGGCACCAGAGCTGTGTTTTCTGTATGGCCTTCACGGCTATATCCTTCTCTATTTGTGCCAAAAAAGAACAGATTTTCTTTGGTGGGGCTGCACAATTAAGTAAAGGTTAGGTGGTATAAGGAAATAAAAAATAACTCTGCATGAGTTATAAGTACCTGACTATGGGACACCAGAGAACAAGACTTCAATATGATTGCTTTTCAAGCCACATCTAGAAAAAAATGATGCTTTCAGATGAATGTTATGTAAGCTCAGTTTATAGCATTCAAATATCCCTGCAGTGTGTCTGCATTTCAAAGCCATGACTGCTGTGCACACTGAGCAAAGCATGTTTCTTACTGTAGGCAGGCAGAGTTTTTAAAATGTTATCTATAAACACCAATCCTGGTCGGTAATTATATTATTAGGATAAGTTTGAGTTTCTATTTGTGGTCAATGGCATCACCTTTTCTTCCTTAACATTTTTGTTTGTTTGTTTTAGGACAAGTGTAAAGAAGCAAAAAAGTGAAAAAAAAATGCAGACTTCAGGTATGACAGAAGTTTTCTGCACATTTGCTCATTTTCCCATTGTTATTTCCTACTGCAACAGTAGATGAGAGAAGCTGAAATGCTGAGCTGTGAGATCTTTAAAACTAATCTATATTGCCAAAAGATTGGCACTTGTAGGGCCATATGAGAAGGTACCATGTGCTCGGTCCCCGCTGGGATTGTATCCCACCTGCCAGAGTTCAGTGTCAGGTTCTTCTAGGTGTCTGGCTCAATGGTTGGAATGGAACATCCACCACCAGTGCATGAGCAGATGAAATACAGGCAGGTAGGAAGGGCCGAAAACTGCATGCCCGGGACCTTGCAAAGAGATATTGCTGGCCCGTACCTCTTCTTCCAGGGTGCAAAACCTAGAGCACTTCAACTTACCAACGGCCCCTACTTCATACCTAAACTTGTGATCAGTCTACACACAGGTGAATTGGTCTCTTGAATAAAAACTTTTACAGTCCTCCTCCATGTACTTCTCTGTCTTGCCAAGTCAAGAAATTTTGAATTAATTCCTGGCCTATCTTTTCTTTTTTTTTTTTTTCTGTACATGTGAACATGACGCTACTGTGTCCTGCTCTTGGTTCTTGGCCTGTGGGCTGCATGCAATTTATCTTCCTGTTTGCTAGTCGGCAATCTCAGTGATCCACACAGCCTGAAAAGAAAACTTCTGTTTTAATACATAGCCTTGTTTAAGTGCTTTTCTCAGTTTTTACTCCTGTGTGCACCTTCGCACCTATGTGCACCTATTTGCGTTCCTGTGTTCTCCTTCATCTACTTCTAGGCATCTATCTGCCTGAAAATCTTGTTGCATCTCTCTCTCTCTCTGCGTATACTTTGGTATATGAATCATTTCTAGTATCTCATTGTCATGTTCTTTCCCAACCCTCTTCCTCTTTGACCAGTCATTCATTAAGAAAAATGAGGATGGCCAGAGACCAAGGGGCTTACAAGGCTGTAAACTAGCTTATGTCCAAAAACTTACTTCAGCTCTCCATATAATGTGGAGACAAATCACAACAAAATAGTTAGATTTAATCAGCAGTAACAAAGTGTACAGTACTAGATTTACTAGGGTTCTCTTTCAAACTCAATTCTTGCATTTTAAAACATTCTATCTACTCAGAATCAGTGCTACAATTTGGTGCTTTAAGCAATTTTACCGTATAAATTGTAGTAACAGAGAAGTAGTGAAGCAATCAGAAGTGACCTGCTTCTTATATTTTTCTACCATGCACGCATATCTGTAAGACCATTCGGAAAAAAAAACCAAAAACGCTGTGTGGCCAAGCCCAGCATGAGGACCTGCTGCGTTGAGGGAGAGGGGTTTCAGGGCACTCTCTTCACTGCAGTCATTTCCCCTCTAGAATTTTGTCCCTGTTTGTTATTCTATAAAAATGATTATTGTTAGGTATTTATTTCTGCAGTAATGTTTTTGCACAATATTTTTTACAGGAATACAAAGCAGCTGACTCTATTTCCAATCTTTTTTTTTTCTTCTTTCTCTCTTTCCTTTTTTCTCCTTCCTTCCTTCCTTCCTTCCTTCCTTCCTTCCTTCCTTCCTTCCTTCCTTACTT
>JAVCKT010012925.1:0-11407 GCA_032273925.1 Rhynchotus rufescens
TTGGACGCAGCCCTGTGCCCCGTGCTCTAGGTGACCCTGTGTGTGCAGGGGGGTTGGACTAGATGACCTCTGAGGTCCCTTCCAACCTTAAGGATTCCATGATTCTATGTACTAAAACCAAGAAATTTCTACATTGTCCTGCCAAGTAAAAGAAAGAACAATATAATTTTGGAAAATATAAAAAAAGTGAAAAGTGAAACCTTAATAATAAATTGAAGTAATTGGTGAAAAGAAGCAAAGTATTATAGCTATGCAAACATTTTTCTAGTTACAAACTAAAACTGTAAAGAGACAAGAAACAAAAGGAGAGTGGGGAAAGGGAGAAGAAGATATTCCTGGTGGCATAAATCTAAGGGAAAGAAACAAAGGTATTCTGTTTTTTACATGATCATGAATCGAATTTGCACTCTGACAGTTTCAAACAACCTGCAATGGAAATTTTGATATACTGTATATTGCTGCTAAACATAAGGTTGTTGTGCCATAAAAACAAATGCCAAAGAAAATCATTCCATGAAGTAATCAGCAGAACTACAAAGGAGCTGAATTAGAACATTTAATGTTCCCCTGTGAGCAATGAATTGCAGAGCCTTGAAATGGAAAAAATACTTTTCTTTTCCAGGCACAGGGCACTGTCCTCCATCAGCATACACTTGATCACTGTCACTACAGCTGATTTGATTGTGACCTTGGGCAAGTCTCTTGGCTTTTGTATGTTTTTTCTCATTGACTGAAGTTTTAGCTCATTTCCTTGATCAGTCTCTGCTTACTAGAAATCTGATATGCATTATCATTCTTAACAACTAAATTAATTAAGATTTCTAAATTACTGGATAAAAGCACAATATAATTGAGTGTCATCTACTTTATACTCCCTCACAGATTTATGGAAATATTTTTAAATTTTGGATCATGTAGTCACTTGCTATTGTAGGAACTGGTTTTGTTAAGTAGGAAAATTGGCATTGCTGTAATTCTTAGCCTTTGGAGAAAGATGACCTTGCACAAACATGTTAATGTCGAATTCTGGCAAGAATAAAGACATCTCTGTTGTACAGATTAGGTCACTCTGTGTTATTTTGGAGATTCAGACTAAACTTGCCATCCAAAAAAGTACATTTAAAAAGAAGAGTCTTCTCTATTCATCATTTTACTAGGTAAGTGTATTAGAGTGCTACATTTCAATGTTAGCTTGAGATACTAGAGTCAAGCTAGGGAAAGTCTGGAGAGTCTAAAACCTCCTAACATCCTTATTTTGAGCTGCAGAGATGAACAGAGATCTGTAGGAAGCTCTCTGCTTCCTAGAGATGTGACATAAGAAATTGCTAATTTAACTGAAATAAAAGTTAATTGCTAATTAACTGAAACAAGAGCAGAATATCTAAATTTATTTTTTCTTGCTTTCTTTTTACAATCAACTTTTGCCTCTTCTGTGATGACAATTTATAATTGAGTAGGGGGAGCGGAGAGAAGGAATCTCCTTCTGTTCAGATATGGAAGGGAAATGGAAAAATGTGTATGAAAATGTAGCACAGTTCAGTCCTCTAGTACTTAAGACTAGCTGTTTAATACTTTTCTATCAATTTCTGAGATATTTCTTCTTCTGTCCAAAATCATACTTCAAATATTTAGTGTAATTAACATAATCTTTGGCTTGCTTTAATTCATATTAATCAGATCAAGCCATTATAATTACTGATTGAAAATGTATTTAATTAAAACAAATGTTTATACTAAATTGACATATATAATGTTAACTTGACATTTTATGCAGTTGGACTACAAAGAATCTGAAAATACAGTATAGCTTTGAAGCTCATTATTGACAATTTTGATGGTGATATTTTAAAGTTAATTCTGAAATTGCTAAGAATAAAACTTATCACTTCAGATCATTACTAATTAAAACAGTTTCAATATATTTTGTTTCCTGAGTATCAAGATGTTATTAAACATTCTGTAAAGCTACCACTGGGAATTATAAATTACTTTAAGATATGAGCTGTACCACATTTTAGTTGCTAATTCAGTGAAGTGAAAAGGTTATATATATTTACTGATGACTTTAAAAGACTGCTTAAAAATGACTTTAAAAGACTTGCTGAAATGAAGACACCATGCACAGTATCAGTAGGTTTTCCCACGCTGTTTCCTGACCTGCAAAATCCCTGATGCTCTAGTATTTGGGTTTTTTTGAGCACGGACCACCAGTTGTGTTGAATTATTGCTGTATGTGTCTGAGGAATAATGTCAGTTCTAGTGACTGAAATACATCATTTCTGTTGGCAGAAGATGTCTGACTACCTAAAACTTCCATTTGTTATTGAAAGCTGCATTGTGAAAAGTAAAGCTTTTGGAATCCAACTTTCAAGAATATGTTTAATAGTGCATGCTGAACTTGATTATAAAAATGTTTAAAATATGGCTTCTACTGTGCTTTCTAAGAGCATAGAGTCACCATATAGTAAACCTTAGAATCTTTATTAACCATTTCAGAGATAGAAGATTCTGTATAATTTGTTTTTAAACTCTGTGTTTTGATACCATTAAAATAGGAAAACAGTGTCACAACTTGTACACTGCTTACAAGCATATTTTTAAAAGTCTAGGAATGACCTGCTCTGACATTGGACTTGCATAAGTATAAAAAATGAATATGATTCCTCTGATTACCTTTTTTTGTCTAATGAATATATTAAAAAATATATATTTATAGCTTGAAATTTGAAGACAGGAGCACACTACAATGAAGTCCCAGTTTCTCATTGTAGGAAAAGATAATTGGGATAAATAAAAAATACTAAATTGTCTATGAGGTTATTTAGAGCCTTTACAAAACAACTGCTTCTCATTTTCTAGTTCAGTCTGCTTGCTTATAATAGCTTGTCTAGGTTTGCACAGCTGCTCTTTATTTATAGTCATTTGGGAAAATTCACTTGTCAGGGATGCTATGACAAATAAATATCCCTTATGTGTATTTTATTCTTAGGTGTGTCTTTTTATCAGCCAGCAAAATGTCATGATATACAATTTGCATCCATTTAACTGCACACAGGGAGAGGCTGTGATTTTTCTGTTGCACATCCCAACCAATTGAGAAATGAACTGCAGTTCTCTTAAAGTTCAAAAATTTCCTGACCTTTCAAGGGTTTCTTTGGGGACTTTTTTCCTATAGTCATTCCCATTTCAGGACCTCTTGTAAGGGGCCAGATGGAAATTGTCCACTTCAGTCTGTGGAGAGGGTGAGTCCTGTAATATATCTTCTCCACCATGCCACGAAGATTTTCTATGCAGCCTCTTCAAGACAACGTATATTTCTATTTTCCCCTGTTCTTTCCAAAGACAAAATATACACTTAGTACAAAGACCTTGTAAACAAACTTCAAAATAATATTTCCGAAATTACTCTCAAACTGTGTGTCTCCAACCCTATTTTTGAAAGGGAACCTACACAACATGTGCCTCTGGAAAACTTGGTTGACATGACCTATGCCATTTTATACTCTCAGTCACCAATGGGTGAATGAGGCAAGGAAGCAGAAAATGGAGTCTTGATAACATTCTTACTATCAATAGACAGATTGGATGAGCCAGCACACTGCAGCAGATATATTCAACTGATAAAGATCCCTAGAGTAAATGGGATTTTGAAAGAATTATTAATGGCTCCTCACATTTTTCACAGACATCTCTGCCTATCATGTGCATAATAATTAGTTCCTATTACACTGTCAAAAGGAAGTCATAATGAAAATGGCAGCTTCATGTTAACTTTCTCTAAAGGAACTAGACAAGTAATAATTACTGAGACATATATTGCTTTACTTTTATGTATGAGAGTAATGTAATAGGTTAAATGAATTAGACATGATTTGTATAATAGAACTGGCTCTGAATTGGCATATTTCATGCAAGTTATGAAGGATAAAAAGCCTGGCAATATCCAGAAGAAAGAATTTTTTTTTTTCTAATTTACCACTGGCAAAAGATGTGATGTAGATAATTTTTGATCAATGGAGAGAGAAGTACAATGCACAGGAAAGATAAATTGAAGACGATCAGAAATGCCAAGCCGAACAAGGTCCCAAATAGAACACTTAAGTGTTAAGTAAAACCTCTGTATTATCAAACATCTAAGACTGAGTTGACTTTTTTTTCAACATTCCCACTGATGAATTGCTTCTGGAGATGTTTATCTTCCAATAAAGAAACCTAGATAAGCAAGCCAAATGGCCCAAATAAGGTGAGATATTTGCTTTTCTATAATCTGAAGCATTTTTTGCCACAATTTCTCCTGTGACTAACAAGTATTCCACTTTCATAGCTAGTGTATGACATTCTAACATGTTCCCTACTGCTATGATATAATTCAAATGAACTTCATTTCATATGCTGAAAAATAAATATCTGTGTTTACAATAAATGTTTACAATTAAATACAATAAAGTTCTGCTATATGTTAATGCAGTCAGTGCACCTCTACGCTATTGAAGAAGGTACCATACAGCTAAACAAATATTAGTGCTTAGTGCTGCATAAATTTGCATAAATAACAACTTTTGATTCCTCACACATTTGCACATGTGCATTTATGCACATTTGCATAAATAACAACTTTTGATTCCTCTAAGATAGATTAATTTTACTATTCCATGCCATGCATGCCTTGCCAAGTGATAGTAATAAATGGAGAAGTCAAATAGCAGCACATATTTCCGAATAAGATCGGCAAAATGAGATCTATCTACTGTAAGCTATTTGGTTCTCTTGAACTGACTCCTGCCATATATGTGATAATTTTCTTAAACAGTTTACTAGTAGCCATTTCTGTTAGGTTTCTAGGCTCCGCTATGTACCATACAAAAGTTGCCAATAGCTGCTGTGATTAGAAAACCCACAAGTTCCTAATTCCATAACTAATTATTGTGTAATCTCATCATATGAAGTATTTCTGTCCAGAATCAGTCTTCTGTGAACAAGCAAGATGCTCTGGCTTTTTAATGGTAGGTCACTTCCACCACACTGTGGCTGAAAGTCATGCTCCATGGACCTGCCTGCACAGGCAGTGAGGCCACATCAAAGCCCATGCTCAGACACATTGCACAGATGTCCTAACAGTTGTGCTGCTGACCTCTAAGTCAGTCTTTAGTGCAAGACTGCACAAATCCTTCCAAATGTCATTGCCCTACTCATCCACAAGCAGGGTTCAGAGCTTCTTGGCCTACAGCAGGTCCTGCAAACAACATATTCAGCGGCCAAAAGGGTCTCTATCTTTAATCCTCATTGTTTCACCGCTTTAGTAGCTCAGTTTCTGCCACCGTAGATTTTCACAGAGTGAACAAGGGTTTGTTTAGTGAGCAAACTCCATAATACAGTAACCATTTGACAAGTTTTTTTGGGGGGTTGATTTTAAAGGTGATTGCAATGATATTGTACCCATACATTGGGCTTGTTTTATATAAATGCAAGTCATCACAAATACCACATCTCCCCTAGTAGTACACTTTTGCAAATGTGCTTCAGTAGAGTAGCAAATGCATTTATCTTCTCTTATCCGCTTACCTGATTTGCTAAAGGTTTTTAATAATGGCCAAAATAATGGGAGCTGAATAATTCATGTACAAATTAGATACGCATTAATGGTCCCTGTGCAGTTAACTGGAAAACTAGGTTTTGGCTTAGTGCATGCTTCTAGCAATAAAACTCTTTGAAGGCTGCTGTGACTGGAACTGCTCGGTTGAATAAAGCTGAGTCACTACACTAGAAAAAGATGATTTAATCTTTCTTGCTTACCTTCTGTGAAGTATACAGTTTGCAAAACCATTGTCATAAAGCAACACTTCAGTTTACGTAACAAAATATCTTTTTTTCTTGTCTGCATTTACAAAATGCAATCATTGTGCCTTACTATTTCAGTGAAGTTGTTTTTATACATTCTCTGCAACAGGTCACTTAACATTTTAAATGTATTGCTAAATTAGGTGTATGTCGCAGTTTGTGGCATTGTCAGCACAACTCAACTTTAAGCAACACATCGTTAGTTCTATTAAAATAAATAAAACTCTTTTGAAAAGTGGCTTTCTTAATTTTGTAAAAAAGTATAAGGACTCATAAGAATTGCTTTAAATATCTTTCCTGTGTGTAGAAGTACTTTATAAATACAAAATTGAGTTTCCTGAACAGTGAATGTAGATAAGACAATAGGATCATTTTGCACCAAAAGGCTCAGATGGATAATATTTAATGCCAGCTCAGACACAAGGGGGCAGTATTTCCATTTTACTCGTTTTTATTGCTGTATTAGTAATGTATTTATTGCTCTACTGATAGGGAACAGAGATACTTGACATAAGATACAAAAGCGAGTCTATATTTGCAAATTGAGGAAATTAGTACTTCAATTTCTTTGTTTAATTCTATCAACATTTTTATGAGGAGTAGAGTTGTAAAAGGATTCTACAGTCAATTTAAATATGGTTTAATCCAGTAATCTATCATTTTTCTTTTCAATCTGCAAACTGTCTTTGAATTTTTTTCATATTTATTTAAACATAATTTCATATTATGAATTAGATTATATCTATAAACTCTTGTATCTGTTAGGGTGCTTTATTTATTTAGCAACAGAAGTACCCAGTGAAGTTTCAAATAATAATATTGGAGTATTTTGGAGTAATAGTAGAGGTACACAGTGAAGTGAATTCTCCTATCAGCATTAATGTTATTCATTTTAGCAAAAATCTCCTGTCTCTGGCTCACCTGTTGTGGTTCTACTTTTGGTGTACTAAACCTCTTCCTAATCATAGATTTCCATTATACCACTATATCCTACAAATAGGTTAAGTAATTAACTTCTTAGCCATTTCTGTCCTTAATTTTTTGAGCTGTGAGACAGTGGTTATGGAGCTGTATGTTCCATTTTGCATGAATGCAACTCTTTTCGTCCTAAGGAAGTCACACTGTTCAGTGGAGATTGATGAGCTTCTGAATGAGCTTCTGAATGAGAGAACAAATGTCTTCTGACAGCGGTGCATAGTCTAAGCAATGAGGGTAAAAAGAAATAACCAGGGTACAGACCTCTCTATCGCTACCAGCCCTGTCTCCCCAGTTTGTTCATTACTCATCAGGTAAGATTCAGGATCATATTTATTGACTAATTATATTAAAGTATGTAAATGTAATTTAGGATTATAGGACAAGGTCATAATACTCTGAGTTCCTTGCACCTCCAGCAATCATAAGCTGCTATTTCAGTGGTGAGCACTCCAGTGTTTTGTGATTTCAACCTGAAAAGGGAATATAAAGGAGAAAGAGGGATAAAGTAACTTTCTATTACTTTATGGGATAGATGTTGCAGGATATTATAAGGTTTCAATCTACAGCAGTTGTTACATCTTGTTTAAAATTGTATGTTAGAATTTGAATATGTACCATGCCTAAAACAGAGGTCCTTTCAAATTTTAGCACAGTAACAAGTCAGCTATAGATTAATATAGTAATAAATATTGCAAGGGATCTCAGAGGTTTTCTGTTGCAATCTCCTGCTCAAAACAGAGCCACTTTAGATCAGGTTGCTCAGAGCCTTGCTCAGTCAGGTTTTTATTGCCTGGAGTGCAAATAGCGTTTTCACAACCTCACTGGGCAATCAATTCCAGTATTTGAAAATTTTGATAACCTTATTGGCCACAAGTGCACACTGCTACCTCATGATCATCTGGGTCACTGAGTCTTAACTGGAGAAGGTGTTGTCTTGCCAGGCCCCAGTATGCACTGGTGTATGGGGCTACTCCATCATGGGTGAAGATATTGCTGCTCCCGCTCCTCCAGGCTGTGCCCTTGATGGAGGCAATGGCAGCTGTGATTCTCAGCCTGTTGATGGTCAAGAATTTGTTTTACATTTGGATGACAATGGGTGAACAATGGGTGGAGGGTCTTTAATGCAATTTTAGACTGAGAAATATGCAAAATGGAGTGGGGAGACAAGCAGGAAGCTGTAAAATTCAGCAGTATGTGTGTAGCAAAGGAAATCTATTCATATGAAACCACTCTTCCTTTGATTTTGAGAGGCTTTTCTGGTCAGTTAATGAATTTTAAATTACTGTTATTGGCTTGGTTCACATGTAAACTTACTGAGTTATATCAGTCTCTATACTCGTTAGTCTCTCAAGTCGTTAGTCTCTCAAGTGTTAAAATGTTTTTTGTATTTTTGTATATTAGATATGCGAAAAAACAAATACCACAAGGGCACTGAAATACTGCAGCAGATTGCCCAGAGGTGTTGTGAAAATTCCATCCCCGAAGACATTCAAAATTTGCCTGGACACAGCTCTGAATATCCTGCTCAAACTTAAATTGACCCTGCCTTCAACAGAGGTTAGACTAGAAGTCTCTTCCAAACTAAGCTATTCTGTATTTCTGTGATCTTATTCATTCATGTCAGATGGATTTTCCTACGGTCTCAGTTGCCTTTCTCATGTTTGTATTGAGGATTATCATCCTACTTAATAAGGTTGGTTGAATGACAAGCTTATCCTCTTCTCAGGCCCTTCAGTGTACAGCCTTGGATATTAAAGTAAATGACCACCATATACCCCGCAGCCACTGCAGCTGACTTGTAGCAATGATCAGCCATCATTATCCATCCATCTGTAAACACAAGATCATGAGATTACTGTTGGCCAAACATAGAACAGAGAAATTCTCTTGAAGTAAACCTAACTGTATTTAATTTCTTCATGATGGCCTTCCCTCCAGGAATTCATTACATGCCCTGCAAGAATTCCTGAGGAGCTTGAGCTTTAATGTCATCACATATCTCTCTGATTGTGGAATCTTTATTATGCTGCTGCATAGAAGGCTAACTAGATTTTCTGCTACAAATCACGAAGAATCAGGCTGTTTAGTAACACAGTAGTCACTCCTCAACAACGCTACCTTGAGATAAATTCTGTTTTTGCCAAAGTCATGCTTATACCTGGACTACATGCCTTAGTAAGTATTAAAATCAATGAACTAGTGGGGACACTCAACCAAAATCAGTTTTGGTTAGCAAAAGATGCCTCAGTAACAGCAACAAAACAAATAATAAAAAATATCTGAAGTAAAAATTTAAAGACCACAGTGAGTTTTTTGTCCATGAGACAAAGTCTGCCGAAGGAAGTTTACTCTTTATCAGATTGCCATAGCTACATAAAATTCTTTGATTTAAGAATGTTAAGTCACTTTTCTCTGTATTTTTATTTATTATATTTTCAACTTGTTCTTATTGTATCTTCAAATTGTTCCCTTGTGAAATAAACGAAGAACTTCATTGCACCAGGCACACATGTTAATAGACACATGCCATGAAAAATAGTGATTTGGTTAGTATTTAACAACATTAATTATTTTAAGCATCTGAGTGTGATTTCATTTATTCTGATATTTTTTAATTTGCAATAACCCTGGCATTTTAAAAGATATTCATTTAAATTCCTTCTATACTTTCTGTGTCTGAGTATTTAGCTTATGGCCACTTTTTACTAATTCAGAAGACATTAGATATGGACTAATTCAGAAGACATTAGATATGGAAATTGTTTTATTAAATAGACAAAATACAATGATTTTGTTAATCCACAATGTTGACCCGCTACTTTGCACTCTGGATTAGTTACTTATGAGGCTATGTTTATTAATGATGGCTAAATATCACAAATGAAAGAAGAGAACTAACCAAATGTCATGAGTTTTAGGCATGGATAGGATCATAGGTGGATATTTTCAAAGCGATAGAAAGAATGAGATACTCAAATCTCTTTAGAAGCTGTATGCTAGCACAAACATTACTGTTGAATTCAAAATAAGTGAAATGTTATACAAAATTGGGGGAAAGTACTAAACCAAAACAGAGGAATGTGAGGAAAAAATCTTTTTTTTTTTTTTTTTTTTTTTTAAGGCAAAATAATAGCTAAAATCTTTTCAGAAATCAGGGAAGAAAATAAATGTTTATTGTTTTTTAGTGCCTTTGATTCCTGTCGTCTTTGGCCAATGAGAGTTTTAAGTATTAAATATTCATTAACTCTGATTATGAAATATAAAAGGATGTGATTAAGAAATTAAAAGAAAATAGAAAACTGTAGAATAGCATTTTTACCATGAAAATCATACTCTCTGAAAGAAGAATTATTTGGAGAAATATGAGAGTTTACTTTATTAGTGATATTGACACATATGAGGACTATGTGAATGTCCCAGAAAAATAAAATAATGTATGTGCAGATCAGCAGGAAAACTCATGCATGCGTGACTTCAGCACATGAACTTCACCAATTGCCTGTAAATTTAGGTGTCCAAATTCCTTGGAAATTGTTGCTGTGAAATCTTTTGTCCTTTATGAAAGCATATGGAACAGATGATATTATTATGTAACAGAAGAATGTTGGTACTATATAGGCTCCTAGTCTTTGCTGTCCTTGAAGACTGGGCAATTAGAACATTAGCCCAATGGGCTTTGCCTTAGGACCATATTCTAATAGACACGGTCTTAAGCCTGAATAATAATTGTTTAGAAAGTAATTAAACTAACCATCAGCAGACTGGTGATCCTGTAGACTGTTGCTTGGCAACTGCTAAGTGACGGCATTTTACAAATTAATATTTTTCCTGGACTGATATTAATTGCCTCATTTTATAGAATAATAAAAAAATGTTATCATGAATTTAAAAATTATGGAAAGAGAAGATAAAGTGAGAAAGGTAGGTGAAAAGAAGTAGGAATCCGTTATACGAAAAGGAAAATTGAGTTAGTGCAGAAGAATATTTCATTAAAAAAACAGAGAATGCATGGAGCAGAGATTGCATGGAGGAGGTGGAAGAAAGAGAGAAGCAGCAGTCGCAGAAAACCAGGTCACTGAAAAGCAGCTGTAAGAATATAAACTATGCAATCAAGATAAAAAACAACATGTTAGGTTAAAAGAGATAATTCAAATATCTTGTTTTTGACAAAGACCTGTATACAAACAAGGAAGCACGGAGTGATAAAGTTACTTAAGACCTAAATATACCTTTGGAGAACCGTAAACATTCAAGCATAGAGATGTATTTTATTTGAAAGAAATTAATTTTTGATTCTTGCCCTAAGGAGGCTTTTTCCAAGTTTTGAATTTTGGAAGAGCATTCAAGTGTCAAAGAAAAAGCTACTTTGTTCGTCTGAAGAAATCTGAGCACAACTTGAACAGCAGTCAAGATGCAACAGTCAGTAAAGCGCTATTCTATTGCTAGGTTGTCACCCACTCTTATATCCAATATAATTCCATGACTCAGAAAGAACTGTTTTAACTCAGTTTTCCTTAGTTGTGTTAAACCACTAATTTAAAATAAGCCCGTCAAAAAAGAATCTTTACTCAAGGCTAAAATTAAATTTCCT
>JAVCKT010012929.1:0-13022 GCA_032273925.1 Rhynchotus rufescens
ATCCTGGCTGCATCAGGAGGAGTGTTGCCAGCAGATGGAGGGAGGTGATTCTGCCCCTCTACTCACCTCTGGTGAGGCCGCACCTGGAGTACTGTGTGCAGTTCTGGGCTCCCAGGATAAGAGGGACGTGTCGCTTCTAGAGAGGATCCAGCATAGAGTGATAAAGATAATGAAGAGACTGGAGCATCTCTCTTATGAGGAAAGACTAAGGGAGGTGGGGCTGTTTTAGCCTGAAGAAGAGAAGACTGAGAGGAGATCTGATCAATATGTATAAATATATGAGGGGAGAATGCAGGTAGGAGAGCGCCAAGCTCTACTCAGTGGTGGCCAGTGACAGGACAAGAGACAATGGGTACAATTTGAAACACAGGCAGTTCCATCTGCATGTGAGGAAGAACAATTTTTCTGTGAGGGTGACAGAGCCCTGGAACAGGCTGCCCTTCTGTGGAGGTCTTCAGCATCTGGATGTCACTCAGTGCCCCGTGCTCTGGGTGTCCCTGCTGGAGCAGGGGCTTGGACTAGATGATCTCTAGAGGTTCCTTCCAATCTTAACCATTCTGTGAATTTGTGTGACATCTGTGGTGGACACAATCAAAGGTAAATGACTTGGTGGTGCATCTTTCGGTTGCTCCATTGGCTCCATAGAGGGACATCATAAGACTATGAAGCTGCTCATGAGCCATGGCTTGGCCTCCTCTGCCCAAGACCACAGCATTGAAGATCTGAGAGACAATTAATCAGAAATGGCATCATTAAAGTTAATCATTAAGATGTCTTGCTTCAGAAAAAAAAATATTGCATTGTATCATTGGTGGCTTATAAGATATGACTGTGATGTTTCTGACAGAACTCTTGCACTCCATGAAAAAGAAGAAAAAAAAAACTACTCTGATGAATGAAGGTAGTGTTTTTTCAGAATGATGGAGGTCTTGAAAAACTGTAGAAGCAGAAATCTAGTATTTATCCATGAACTGAGGAGCTGGCAGAAGAAAAAGGCTGGCTTCATTGCACTATTCCACCTGTTTACTTCAGCCTCAGCTTGTAGAGCTAACCTCTAACTGTGCCAGACTGTCACTGTGCTCAGTCAGACCAGCAAGAGCAGCTAAAATATGCTCACGTAAATCTAGATTGAATCATAGAATTATAGATCTAGTCTTCATTAGCTAAGTTAAGTTAATGATGGAGAATAGAATTAATGTTTGCAGTGATTTTTTTTTACCATGTAAAAAACAAAGGCACTTAGTAGTATCTGAAGATGGTACAAATGAAAAATCTTTTAAAATCACACAAAAACAACTTAATATACTAATGCCCATGAAAAAAATGTGATATATATTTGTCTGATTAAGAAAGAAAACACCTACAAGGCAAATCTGATCTTAACTGCAACTGTGCTTGTCATGGGACAAAATTTATTGTCCATTGTGTTTGAGTCAGGAAAAAAACAAAAAGGCTTTATCTGAGATGTCAACAGGAACTGCAATAGGTGAAGTCTAAATAAAAGCACCAGCTGAGGTCAGGGGAAGTTCTGTGATTGACTTGTATGGGGATAGGAAGAGACAGGGCCTTCTTTGTGCTATTTTTAAGAGTTAGTCCTCTCTTTTACCAGATATAGCCAATAGCGTGGTGATAAGTGCCCTTATCACTGCAGGGCTCAGCATAGATGTGTGTTTATAAAGTCTCCTCGAATCCAGGCCTTCTTGCTTAGCACCGTCACCTTTACTCTCTGCCTAAGTGGTGCACGCCAGAGAGAAAAATAATTAGTCATTTTAGTTGTTTCGTTGCCACCCTTGACTCAAAGCTGAAGGGGAAGGTGGTTACATGTAACCGAAGCCCTCACTTCGGAAAGAGAAGTGCTCAGCAGCTTTTGTCCAGTTGGAAAACGCATTACAATGCTGGGCATTATGTCTCATTTTATAGCAAGAAAAAAAAAATATATGGCCCTTGTATTCATTTCTGTCACTTAGAATAAAAGCAACCAATAGAACCAGCTGAAACAGAGGTCGGCTTGAGGAAATATCTTTCTGTGTTGCACCAAAGGCATATTATTTTTCTTTTAAGCGCTGTTTTCCTTGGACTTGCTCATTTGTAAGGGACTAATTAGGAATTTTGACTGCGGTACTTGCTCTAAATATCACAGTGGTTAAGGAGGGGTTGCCAGGAAAATCAGGAGATGCAAATACCTGGGAAAAACTCTGTTTCATCTGAAATGCTTTCAAGAAACACAGGCACTGTGCATCCGGCTCAGTGGTTTTTTTTTTCCTTAAAGAAAATGATAAACCGAAGCTCGGTGTCTCGCACACTGGGGTCGGGCTGGGTGCGTTGCTGCCGTTTTTGCCGGGTGAAAATTCCCGGTTGCCGGGGTAACGCGTTTTGGCAATATTGTACCCCAGGTGCGGGCTGCTGCAACCCGAAACCCCGCTCGGCCGGCGCCGTGCCGGGCTGATGCTCCATGGACACCGGTGGCACGGAGCAGGCTGCCAGGAAGGAAACACAATAAAGCGGCTCAGAAAGAAAAATGGGCAGCGTTCGGTATTCTGAGGGTGTCATAAAATGATTTTTTTTTTTTCCCCATGCCACCGCTGAACATCGGCCAAAGGGTGGGAAGCTCCTGCGCCAGGGCGCTGGACCAGGGGCTTGCGGAGAGTCGAGGTGCCGGGTGGCGAGAGGAGGGGAGAGCGAGGGAGATACGGGATTCTGGTGCCCTGCCAAGAAAAATAACTAGCGTTTTGCAAAGGAGAAATCCTGAGACTGAGGTCATAGCATGGAAAAAAGTCTGTTTCACAGACTCTTTAGCCTGAATCCGGGCCAATTTTTTTTTAATGTTTTTTTCTTTTTCTTTTTTTTTTTTTTCAGTGCAGGCATCCTATTAACATTTGAACACGAAAGCTCGTCCAGGAATGGAAAGGTTTTGGAATTTGAAAAGCTTTGCTTTTCTACTTTGTTGGTACACAATTTTGGGTTTTTTTTTGATTTTTTTTCTTTTTTTTTAATTACCAGAAAGTGAGGCTTTGAATGAGAAGCTTTCCCATTTGGCTTTTAAATTATTCTGCAGTTATGAAGACCAAATTAAGGGAATCTAAATAAACAGCTTGCTTTTCCCACAGAGTGACCAACTCAAGAAAAGAGGCTTTTCAAACTTGGAAGACAACTTTTTATTTATTATGCAAAGCACAGAAAGATGCTGAAACCTGAAATTATGATCAATTTTCCAGTGAGGAAAAATTCTACTGTTCAGCCATGAATAGCTAAGGATTTTTCAAACATTTATAGTAGCTAGCTGACAGTTTCATGACAAATTAGTTTGTCATACCTAAATACACAAATTATTGAAATGCTTCTGCCTTAATCTCTGGATTTGGATTTCATGTGTGTGGATATTTTTTAACTGTGGGAAAAAATAACCTTCTGGATTTGCTAGGATGTTATTGCAAGCAAGTTTTCTGGTCTTTGATTTGCTAAGCTACAACTGGAGTCTGCCTTCTTCAGGGTAAGAATATTTCCACATTATCATTTCACCTGTGGTATTTTAAGAGTGAGAATATTTTATCTTCCTGTGCATCTCAGCTTTATGCATTTTTATTCTTTGTTTAGCAGGTAGGCAATCTACATCTCCCCAAAGAGATGTGGAATATATTTATTGGCACTGATGATAGATTTGACAAGCAAGCAGGGTGACACGCTGAAGCTATCAAAGCTGGAGATGAATCAGGACAAAAGCTTGGATGAGCTTTATTGTTCCTGAGATTCAAAAAGGTTGTACTTACAGATCATTCCAAAATCAAGACAACTGTGCCCCTGACTTACCAGAATAAAAGCTAAGTTTTTCCAAGAAAAAAAAAATCAGGGTTTGATTGGCCCACAGATTTTTTATGCTAAAATAGTGCAGTTACAGCTGACATTTCTGCATGCTGATTTTTATTAGTTTTGTAACGTATTTTGTCAGGATTCATTTGTGCTGATTCTCTTTTTCATGGCATAAACTGTAAGCAATTGAAGGTAGAGAAAAGGAAACTCATGACATTTTTCTTCAGAGGTACAATCCAAGAGGTGCAATTAAAGGATTAAGTAAACTAAACCAAACAAAAACCAACAACAGCAAGATCTGTAAGTGCATGTAGGGACTTACCATTTATTTAACTCTGCAGTTACAGGATAAAGACTATGCATCAAAGCAAAGAACATGAGCCAATACAAATACTCTCTTTGCAATATTTAAGTGTGATGTGCAGAATATGTGAGCAAATGACTCTTTTTTGTCTTGTTCTCCGGCCAATTTTTGTGCCGTCTGTGACAGCTGAAGTTCTGGGAGGTTTCTGTCATTAATTCCCCTACGGAGAGAACTAGGTAACACAGGCATGAAGCCTGCCTTGATATAGTTCTGACTGGTACAGCAAAGAGCGAGCAACAAGAAGTGTTTTCCTTTTGGATCCTCAGGACATCACAGAATATAATCTAAAAAAAATAATTTAGAATCACTCTGTCTTTTTACGTTTTAACTGTTAAGTTTTTCCCATAAGTATAACTTATACAATAACTGTGATATGAGACACAAGCTGTTTAGTAGTTGCAAACACTGTCAACAACAGCAGTCTCCATGAAAGAAAGGATGCAGCATTGTTCAATAAACTGTTAAAAAAGGGCCTTTTCCTTTATCACAAAAAAAGTTTTCAGTCTTGCAAATAAATGCAGATAGGCATGTTGCTTTCCAACAGGACTTGCCTCGTCATTCTTGCTTGAAAGGCAGAAAGTCCTTGTGGGTACCTAGATTTGAGGTTATGCTTAGTGCCTGTATCTGTCTCAACTACAAATCATTTATTTCCCTGTAAACTGAATGCTTTACCCTAAGGATGAATATATTGATATATTGAGACGATGAAAAAAGGTGGCCTGTTCAGAATGACAGCACATGTAGAACAAGAAAGAAAAAAAAAAAAGAAAGAATAAAAGGAAAAAGATGAACCTGTGCTTGTCAGGGCAGATGTTCCTTTCCCCTGTTCTTCACAGCTACCACTTACATGCTGCCCTTTCCTTCCTCCATCAAGGTAATCCCAGTGCAACTGCAGAACGTGAGCCCTCCGGCTCTACACAGGATCACTCTCCCTGGGCAAGGGCTCCCTTTCCACCGCTCTGCCGAGCGTTTTGCAGGGCAGACTCTGTAGTCAAGAGAAAGAAACCTCTCCCTAAGCCTAGCCCACTTTACTGGCCGTCTGGCAGGCTGGGTAGCACTCTCAGTTGGGGTGTGAAGGCAGGGAGCCTTGTGGTAGGCTCAGAAGGGCTGTGCAATTGTAGCCAGGAACCAAGTGTCCATCTCTGAAGCCTGGGAGGGAATGGGATCAAAAGAGACAGAGTTAAAGAAATTTTCACCAAAGGATTGGCAGCAAAATAGGATTTCAGTAGGATTTTCACTGTTAAATGTAACACATGTGACTAAACAAATACATAGATCAGCAGTGAAAAATGGGTACAGAGCTGGACTGGAATGGTTACGTAGCTAGAGGGACCTAAAATATTGGTAGCAGTCGCAACTCACATATATTTCTTTATGACCAGAGGAGGTAAAAGACAAAATAATAATCCAGGCATTATAGAAACTTTATAAAAATCAACAGTCCCTCCCCTTTAAGTGATTTTGATTTATTTTTATCCAAGAGAAATGGCCAAGCACATCTTTAGTGTGATCCCATTTGGCTCAGTGACGTTACACAGCTATGAAATTGCTATGAAAAGAACAATTCCTTCTGTGCCCTGGAGAACATAAAAGCCTTAGCGCCTAGCTGGAAAGCAAATCTCTCTTGCTCAAGCTGCTTACGTTTTTCTTCTTGAGAAAAATTAAAACCTCATCTTATTTCCTTGCATGCACTTGTCATCCACTCAATGTTTTATCCAAATAAATCTCTGGTTTCTTTCAAAGAACATTTTGGGTATGAGTTGCGTGAGCTTTAGCGACTCGCCTGGAATAGAGCTGACGCTCTTGGTTTCCAGCAGAGAAGCAACTACTTGCCACTTACCCCGTAGTTGTGAGAATTAATTGAGGGTTTGATGTCCCAAGAAACTGCTGCCTCCCATATCCAAGGAGAAGAAGCTGCCAGGCCGCCGTTCCCACCCTTGGCCACCAGACACGGTGACGTTTGGAGACTTTCCTCCCATCACGCCGTCTTACACAACCCTTCCCCGCTCCCGGCGAGCTGGTGAGATTAAACAGAACAAGAAGTTAACCCCCCTGCTAGTGAAATGCAGCTGGGTGGTGTGGGCAATATTCAAATTCAATATTACTGTTACAGGCGGGCATGTGTTTGCTGCCCTGGTTAGTGCCTGGGGTGAAATCTCGCTTTTAAATCAGATGCACAGATATTATCCGGGTCTTACTTTGGGTCACCTAGTTTTCCATCATTTCTCTTTTAAGAATCAAGAAAGAGAAGACAGGAAAGAGAGAAAAGTGGAACAAATTTTTAAGATTAGCTACTAAGTGCTTTCGCTTTATAACTTTCAGCATGATTGGCAGATAGGTTTATTTAATCAAATTGCCTTTTCTGTCAGTATATACTATTTAATGAGGGAGTCCTTTCTTTGATTGCATAGGAAGTGTAGAAGTATTTGAGAAAATCTGATGTGCTATTTACTCATCCATGATGTTGGGAATCATTTTAATTTCAATGTCAGAAGAAGAGCTAATAATCATCGCAGTTATCTGTCACAGAATGATCTATTTAGGGATTTTCTCAGCAAAACTGGATATTCCCCCCATCACCTCACCAGAGAAGGAAGTTTTCTAAAAACAAGCCAAGTTTGAACTTCTTTAAATGTTGATTATCCCTTCTAGGCTGGTGACAAAGGCAGATTTGTGGGCTTTAATTCAGTGTAGAGGCACTGATACAAAATGTCTTACAAGCTTAAGTTTTCACATATTTTCTCTCACTTTACCTACCTCTGAGTTTCCCACACTCTTCAGTCAAGAAGGATCTAGAAGGTTCCCCCTTCCTGAAAAATAAGATAGTTGGTAACTTTCCAGAAATAATGTGAAGTCCTCTTTGTGGCAGTCATGTTAATTAGGTTGACTTTGTTTCATTCTGGGTATTGCATTTCATTGTCAGATGGACGGATGGGCCCGAGGTGTGGAAAATGGGACCCAAAGCTGGTTCTGCTCCATTTAGGATTTCCTCAGGGCTGAGGTTATACGAAGCCCTGCTTGCATAAACAGCAATAAGTGAACAAAGCTCTGCAGGCAACGCATTTGTTAAGTCCGGGAGACTTCTTGTATGACTTTCAAGTAAGGGCACTAACTCTTAAATGAATTGCTTTTTAAATAAAACACATAGGAGTTTTTTTTTTTTTTTTTAATCTTTCATTGTTGCTTAAAATGTTTTACTGCCTCATTAATTCTTGATTAGCCTGGTTGTTAAGAGGCCGTTATTATGTGGTAATAAGGTGTAGGAAATTACCTCCAGAGCCAGAGTCCTGCGGCACAAGAGCACTATAGTTAGCAGCTCCTCTGCTGCAGAGACCAAGCACGAGCTGCAGGAGCCAGGAGGTCGCTGCCCCACGGCTCAGGGTGCCGGTCTGGGGTAGGGTTGGGGGTCCTGCAGGCCAGAGGCCTCAAGGAGCAAAACCTTAGAAGTGGATATGACAAAATGCAAAGTTCTCTGCAGCCTCCCGTGCTCCAAGGGCTCTGGTCCTGCCTTGGGCACAGCAAGGAAACTGCTAGAAAGCAGGGGAATGGAATTAGCTTGCAATTACATTCATTTAAGTAATTTCTAGTATGCCTGCAGCTCACACACATGAAAGTCCACTCTTTGCTGGGTGATTTGTTAGGAAGAAAATGTTGTAGGAGATTTGGGATCAATCCAGCAGAATGGTCCAGACCACCAGCCTCCTTAATCCTTGAATTTCTTTTGGATCCCCTTACAGCCCAGTACACTGATCCCCACAGTACCACTTGTAAAACTAATGCTTACCATTCTTTTATAGGATAGGAAAATGAGTCTTACAGGCTATTTTTATTGTGATTTCATGCAAAATTAATCTGCATTCTGGAAAAAAAAAGACATGCTTAAAGTCCCAGTTACACATATGTATTATCCATGTGTATAGCACATTTTTCCCCTAAACTTTTTGGAGGTTGATGCCCAAAAGCTCGCAATAAGTAGCTCCCATTGCCTACATGGGGAGCTAACAGGGGACTGCAGCATCACCTGTCTCCTAACTTTACAAATGATGCTGAAAATTAAAAACACCTATGTGTGCTCTCACTAGTATTTTCTTATCTCTCAGTGGAGTTCTCTCTTTGCCCAGCTGATGAGACAGCCCCTGGAAGAGCGAGTTTTTTGCCGGGATGGGTTTCTGAAGGGCACACCCCAGGAGTGATGATTGGGGCAAAGTTGCTGGAGACTCCCCCCCACTCTCAGGACACTTGTGCTGTGTGCGTGAACCCACAAAGTGGAGTTATGGCCTAAGATTCCATCTAAATTAACCACTTTCGCTGTTAAATACCTAGGCACTGTCTTTAAGGTATTTTCACCCCAGCCGTCCGTGTCACAGAGGCTTTTGGGGGCCCAGCAATGGTGTCAGAAGTGCTGGCATCTGAACCTGGGCCACTGTAGGCAGCGTAGACCCAGTGCCAGTGGTCTCAGGGGCACCAAAGCCTTTGCTTCATGCACTTGCTAAAATGCATGCCTGAATATTTCATGAAAGGCATTAGTAGTGTAGTTTTATGACAGTGGCAGTTTGAAAGAGTAGTTTTATGACATGATGTCTGCCATCTACCAGAAAACATATATTTAAAGGACTCTTCTCAATGCAGTTTCACATCTCACACGAACCTGTGAAAGAGCAATTGCATCCCAAGATAATCCCAGAATACTGGGAGCTGCCAAAATGTGCATGGTAAAGAATGTCAGGAGTTAACAGTCCCAGCATGATGAAATTTATTTAATCCTATTCTAAAGAAGCAAAAAGGCCTTGTTAGGAATGAATGATCTTTCACATGTAGCTTTAAAAAAATCCAATTTTGATTTAAAACACTAAAATAGGTCAAATGTTAAGGGTTCTTTTGGAAGAAATTCAATCCGCCTAGTCCAATTTCATTTTTTATTTGTAACATTTTGCAGATGAATAAATGCATTCTTTACTTTAAAATCTGCTTGCTCTGTTTCAGGCAGGAATATACACTTGCCAGGGAATCACAGACTCTCAAATGTTGACGTATTCTGCTCTAGTGGCTCTTTTCTGCTTTGATACAATAGGTGGTATCCTATATAAGGGGATACTGTTTCAGCACTTCCTCACTTTTCCACCTAGTCCTCGTTCTTCTTTCACTTAGCATTTCTTCTTAGGACAGGCTCCAACATGGAAGTGCAGCCTGAGCAGTGTAACGTATCAGGCCACAGATATATCCGAAGGAATGCAGATGGGTTCTAGGTCAGGACACTGAGTTTCATTTTCCAGTTCTGGGTCTGATTGAACAGTGGAATTTTGAAAAAATCAGTGCAGCTCTTTGCCTTGGGTTCCTCTTTCCCACTGAAAGAAAGTAATGGTGTCTATATTCACTTTTCAACTAATAGGGTTTTGGGAAGGTTAGGTAGGTGGAGGTCCTTTGCTGGGAAACTACCATGGTAGAACAAAGATTGATAAACTGATTTCTGTCTCAGTATGATGGGTCCTATTATTTACCAGTTAATTATCCCAGAAATAGAGGGAGTAAATCACTGCACTTCAGTGTGAACATATTCTACTATTAGGAAAAGCTGGAGAGAGGACTAATGTGGAAATTCTTCCAGACTTTGCATTCAATCTTGATTATTCCATAATACTCTTTTAAATTGCATTTAAGCTTCAAGCACACAAGACGTTTATGAAAATATTTAGTGAGGACTGTTTGCTGTATCTCTTGAATAGTAAAAGCATTTCTGTTGTTATTGCAAGGATAATAGTGTGCTGAAAAATACCAAATGGTTTTGCTGGATGAATAAAGACTTTGTTGGATATATTCTAAAGGTTTCTACAGCTTCTGGAAAGTTATTTATATATTTTAATGGTCTTTATTATCAGTCCCCTACATTTTTGCCTATTTTATTCAGTATTCTCATCAGCCATCCCCACTGTCTTCAGAACACTAAAAATATTTAAGTGCCTGATAAACCATGTGAGACTAAAGTCGCTTATCAGTAAAAAATCCTATGACCTGAAGGTCATATAATGGGCTAAATTAGTTGCTGATGAAACTCCGCTAGCTTTACTAGGGTGACATGGATGATGAAGCTAACTCAATATATTTAATTAAGGAGATCTACTTTTGAACGTTAAAAAGTGTTAGTACTGAACTGAATACTTTATAATTAAGTTGTGTCATCTCCCACACATATATGACTTTTTAATATGTATTGCGTAATAGAGATATAATATTTCCATATAATGTGTTTACATATATATTAAGATAACATTTTACTATTAGTAGGATTTATTTTTATTTAAATATCAGAAAGATGGTTATTCATAGCTCTGTCCATGCTAGGTGCGCCGTGCTTGCTGTGGGAGGACATAACCCATTTTATTTCCACACTGAAAAGTACTTCTGGAATACTGAAGATTGTGTAATTTAGACCCAATTTCACCTCAGATAATCACAAGATCAATTACTCTTAAAATCAAATTTTTGAAGGTGGAGGTACCCGGTGGATCCCATATATTCCATATACAACTAAGTTCCAGGAACTGCAGAGTACCTGGTGATTATAAATTGCAAGCAAACAAACCAGGCAACCAACCATCTGCTTAATGAGAAAGAAATCTGAGAAAGTGGATTTTATTCCAATATACCCTTGTAAAAATAAATAAATAAATAAATTCTTGAATTTTGGTCATGTAACAAGCTGACAACCTATTTCATACATGCTTCCATTCATATCTCTCGCAACACTGCTATGGTGTAGATGCTTATTCCTAGGGATGGCAGCCTGGCAGGTGATGACAGGAAAATATTCATGGAAAGCATCAATTAACTGCTAATGAGTGGGAAGAAATGAAAGAAGCCAGTGTGTTTTGTGGATACAGTTCAAACTCTAACCGAGCCTAATTTCAGTACTTTGCAAGTCGAGTTATATTTACATCTGAATCAGCATGAGTAATTGATATTTTGTTTAACATAATTAAAAAAATCGTATAGGTCAACTCAAAAAGAAAAAAAAGCAACTGTTCTCATCTTATCAGGAAAATAAAAAATGAGAGAAGGGACATTTGAGATTAATGATTCCATTTAGTTACCTCATTACAGAAAATGCTTGGGAGCCCCTTTCATTGGCTTAGACATAGGCATATTTCAATATAAAGTGTTTTTGAAAGAAAAAAAAAAAAAGGATAGCATTTCAGAAATGCTAGAACTAATGTTTTTTATACAGAGATTAAACTTTAATGGTTATTTGTGGGAAAGTATTTCTCAAATTCAGCAATTGTCGAGAATTTTGGCCAGTTCTAACACTGTGTTCTTGATGACTAAACTGTTAGTCAAAAAAATCTGCTCAGCTCCGGATGCTTCTATGCAGGACACCAGTTAGGACCTTGTCCACACTCAAGCCTTTGTGAAAAATGGCTATTGACATTTTCTCAGGGTGATTCAACATTTCCCAAGATTTAGGACAGCAGAAAACATTATCAGACATAATTCAGACTTTCAGGTTTTTGTGTTTTTTTACACAGTATGGCTGTGGTAGTTTGCAGCTGGGTGGTAGTGTTTGGCTGACATCAGACTAGAAGCGTTTTTAATTCGTTTTTTTTATGCACTGTTTCTGTGAGTTAAAAAAGGATATTTCTTTGGAAGTGACATTATGGTCCTGACATATGATTTTCTGAATATGACTTTCTCTTACAAACTGCCAGCATGGTATTGCCAGCATGCCAAACTGGTGTCCAGAAGAAAATTTAAGAGCAGTGATAAAATGAAAGAGGAAAATAAAAGCCCTTCTTGCAAACAGGAGTTTGTAATAGATATTCTGACACAATATGAATGATGAGAGATGGAAAATTCATAACGGCGTGCAGAAGTGCAACACACGTTCTGTGCATAGAAGACTGACCTATAACTCATAAGACAGCATGTGTCAAGTGAGTTATGAGAGTTGTTCCCCAGTGTGTATTTTAAAAAGAGACATTAGAAGGGAGGTATAGAGCGGTTTACTATTTGAGCGCTAACTTCATAATTTTGCACGCGCACACACACACACAAATGAGGACAAAAATAAGGGGCTCAGAAGTGTATTGTGAGCAATGCCTAACAAAGCTGTGCCCATTCAGGGGTGGGAAAGCCCTGCCTGGGCCAGGCACCTTTGCTGCTGTCCTTCCTCGCGGGCACTGGTGATTCATCCGTGCTGGGCTCCCCAGGACGTGCTGGGCTCCCCAGGATGTGCTGGCCACTATTTTCCGTTTTCTTTTGTAGCCTGTCTTGCAAGGAAAAATCTGCCCTGCTCCTTATGCCTGGCTTGGCTGGGAATGAAAGGCACAGGAAAACTTGTCGGTGATGCTCCTCATGGGAGAGATTTCAGCCTGTTCCTGCAGAAATTCGAGGGCTGGAAAATTTGACACAAATCGCGGCGAGCTCTAAGCCCCTATATATTTAAAATACGGAAGGCTTCACAGCCCACTCCCCAGGAGCAAATGGGGGCCCATCAGCCTGGCCACTCACGAGCTTTGAAGTCTTTGTGCCCCTTGTGTCTCCTTTCTTTCCTCCTGCCACACACCAAATTAATTATTTGGTGGTGTATCCCAGCATCATGTTATTTCAACAAGAGTGGAATGGAGTGGCGTGTAATTAGGAAATGGGATGGCAGAGAGTGTTACGTAGATGATTGGGGCAATGAGATTTTCTGAATTAGAATTTCATTACTACAAAAGTCTTGTGCTATTGCCCTTTCTGGTATATGTGCAACAGTGTCCGGGAGCAAAAGGGAAAAGATGAGTTGTCCATGGAGAGGCATAGCTTGCACTTGGCCAGTGGTCCTGTTCAGACATTGCTCTGCATATACCATGAGAAC
>JAVCKT010012930.1:0-17561 GCA_032273925.1 Rhynchotus rufescens
TGTTTATGTTGGCTAGAACACTGATAAAATACTATGCTAAGTAAGCGTGTGAAGATTCAGACCTGTAGCTTACAACATGGGAGCTGTAAATCTGGTCTCTCAGCTCATATACAACATGTTGGTTGTGGTTTATTTCAAATGGAAAGCATTCCACTATAACAAACAGGAGACACTGATATAGTAATGACACATGTGCATTCCAGAGGTGCCAACTAAAAATATATTCACTTGACCATTTTGAGATCATAAATTAAATACCAAGATCACAAATTAAAATAAATTCAGAGATAATAAATTAAATAACTAATGGTGATTTCCTGACTCTATTGAAACTGATTACAAAGTTCATAACGTACTGAAATTACTGCACAAGTGCATGCACATCAGCTGCACGCTATATGTGTATGGACTTCCCTGGCACTTGGAAAGCCTCCAATGCATACTTGTCCGGGGTTTCTTAGGCACACTTTTGTTGAGACTTCTTATAATGTGGCAGCCCATATTGTTTTTTTATTGCTTATTTTATTTTTTTAAAAGAAAGACTTGCCAACGAGAGAGAAAAACGCTCTAGGCCTAAGCCTCCAAAGGTGTCATTTGATTTTAGGAATGAGCCAGGGAACATGGGAAAAGGCCAGAGTCCAGGAATCTGGGAGGAACAAGATTCCTGCTGGGTGGAGGATGGAAACTTTAAAAGCTGGGTGGTGGAAGAAGGGGAAGCCACCTGCTCCCATAAGCTAAGAGCATCTTCTTGAAGAAGGGACTGCAAACTCCATCAAAGTTTTCTAGAGATAATCTTTCTACCAAAAGCTGTGTGCGCCAAATCAGACCTTGCAGCCTATGGCACAACCCCTTTTTTTCCTCTGTTTTCACTGAGCACAGGATCTTCAAATGTCTCCTTCAGGGTAAATACAAGGCAACTGGCAACTAGTAAGCATAAAAAATCTTCAACTGTCAAAATATATAAAAAGCAAGTTAGAGAGTGGAAAGATTATTTTCATCAGTGTTTGGTAACCTTATCAAATTATGGTGTTGCCATGCTGTTCCAAGCTATGATGTTTCCAGTATGCAGAATGGACACGCTCCTGAGTCTTGGACTTTGCATAACGGATAATCTCTTTGCTCTGGTATCTAGGGAGTGCTCGGAAAAAACAAATGGTAACACAGTGAGCACTCCAAAATCATTCCTAAGAAAGTGCACAGAAGAAATGCAACATGATTGCATCAACTTTACTTACAAGACTACAAAAGGGTAATGCGCAAAAAGCAAGGTTGCACACAAAACTGTAGAGTAAGCAAAACATGAAAAATCCTGTAGATGTTAAAAAATAAGGTTAATTTTCTAAGATATCCTTTTAAAATCCAAAGGAAACTTCTGCAATTTAAATCAATACTTACATCCTATGTTTTCTCCATAAATGAAAGTGGTTTATTGAGTGTACAATACTGAATTGTTTTAGTATTAATATTAGTGATATTAATTAGTGATATTAAGATATTATTGTTGCTGCAATCTTTAGCATATGTTCTGTAAAGCAAAAAATCAAATAAAGAAGCTTTATTTTGTAATACAGTGTTGACTAAACTTATGGCTGAAACTTGGTGAATTTTGTTATAATGATTATATGGAGAGATATATTCAATAGTGTTTCTTCTGTAGTGTGTTGATACTTATATCCTCTTTCTAACATCTAAGTATGTATCTAGGTAAAGCCATATTTTTTGTCTACAGCTCAACATTATACTTTGTTCAGTGCTTTAATACTCTATAAAATCAGCACACATTAGAATACTGCTCAGAATAACTCTAGTTATAACTAAGTATACTGCTCTTCAAAGAAAGAAATGTATATTAAAAACGTGCTTTACACAAACCAACTAAAATATACACTGTATATTTTGCACATTTAAAGAAATTAAATATACTCTTAATAAGTGTGTAACTATCAGAAAATTCAGCAAGGCAGTGATATATATACATATATGAAAAAAATTAAGAAGGTATGATAATTACCTTTTCTCCTGTATTAAACTTTTTCTACCAGTTCTTTAATTTTAACTTACACAATCTTGTCTATTAATATCAGAATGTTTCTGGCCATATTTAAGCTCTGTCAACATATTCCTAGGTCTGGTGCTCTATAAATAACAATAATGGCTCACACCCTGAAAGTCTTAGATAATGTCTCTGAGAGCCTTACATGAGAATGTGAGGTTAAAAAAAAAAAAAATGTGTTTCACTTGACTGTGAGAAAACACAAAGGGATCTGGATCAAACAGACCATTTCTACAGAACTTTCTGCCATTGTAGAGATGAGAGTGAAATGACTATGCATAGCTTATCAATGCTACATACTTACATATTGCTCAGGAGAAAAAAATGACAGAAGTAAAAAATACAACAGCAGTCACATCTGAATGTTGCATTAGCCTATCTCACACATTGTGCAAGCTAGCACACAGTATTGCCCCCATGTGCTTTTAAGGTGAGTATTTGGGTGTAGCTGCAAACATATGCAATACTTCATATAAGCCACAATCTCTTCTGGTTAACAACCATTTGTTGGTGGTTTACCAGACTCCCAAACTCAGTATTTAAATTTAGATAAGGAATTTAAGCACCTATTCATAGAATGGAAGACATATTACATAAAATGGATGTGAGCCTTTTCACAGGGTCACAGGTGTGACGGAGATACACAGTCTAAAAGATATCTGAAGTCTTAATATTAACAATCAAAATGAATTCTTTTCAGTGATGGAGAAGCTAAATGGTTTTCTTAGCCATATCACCTGCTGGAATTACTAAAAATTCTCTGTATATACTTTGTATCTGTTATGAGGTATGCTTAAGCATACCTCAAGCATGGGTTAAATATGCTTACAGGCTATTTGTGATTCCCTGTGGTCAAGCAGATTCATCTGCATAACAGGGTTACTGCAATCATATATATATATGCACGTACAATCCACTTGGGAATGAGCTAATGTTTAGTGACCCAAGTTTAGCTTTAAAGATTCCAGTAATCCAATCACTCACTTTATTGACACCCATTCATCAAAAAAATTCTGACTGGTTAGATAAATTGAGTTTTGGCTAATTCAGCAGAAATGTAATTGCAAGTCCATATCTGATCCCCCCAAATTTGCACCAATACATAATCAAATGATGAATAGATCTGGTATTAATAACCATGGAGCTGCAGCTTCTAAGAATCCCTTAGGCCGGAAGGGAAATGCTCTCACTAGTGGAATGTCCCTTGGTCTTCAAAATCAACTCATTTGGGGGACACTTGGGATCCACTCCTTGGAAACCACAATGCAGTAGTAAGTTTTATTACCAATCTCTTAATCAATATACCGGATACTCCCAGTATATGATTTTAATTTCAAGGGCCTCAGGTTCACCACTTATATCATTCAAGAAGCAGCAATCACAAGAACAGGCATATTTTTCTGTTAGGCAGAGAGGTTGTCTAATTTTTCCTACAAGCATGTGTACAACTACTTGGAAACAAGGGCATAAGGAGAGCAGAGGAATGAGGGAAGGAATGACAGGCTCATGTGGTTTCTGGTAAAATCCTGACCCTGAAGGAAAGCCAGTCAACAGTATATTCTCCAGAACATGAACAACCTGTTTGATATTGTACAAGTTTCCAACAATAAATAATAACACTTCCATTGTATCTTGCCTATTTAGTCTCAGAACACACCTTACAGTAATGAAGTAATCCTTGCAGTTCCTTCTGAGGCAGGGGAGCATTAGTGTTACTACCTAATTTTACAGATGAGGAGACCAAGTCACAAGAGAGATTAAGTGACGCGACCAAGGTCATACAGAAAGTCTGCTGCCATTCCTGGGATGTGTCAGGCCTTGTCAGCACTCAGTGACACTCCCTGAACAGTTCACTCACCCCTTCTCTCTGCGTAGGCCAGCATCTTTACGATTTCATAAGCATCACCTTCTACCTTCATATTTAATGAAAGAAAAAACTGTCAGCCCAGGTAGGAGTCAGGCTAAGCGTGAATCTCCATAACAGCTTTTCTATTGTTTCATTTAGGACTCCTGATTATCTCCCGCATTACATCTTGTTTTCCCTTTTGCCAGGAATTCCTCCTAACGGACTCCATCGTTTTAAAACCTGTTGAAATTAAAATACCCTGTTATACTGCAGATACAATTCTCAAAAGTTTAAGCCTTATAGACAGTAAGAGAAACAAGAATTTTAGAAAATTAAATACCATAAGCTAAACTATTTCAATTTTACAGTATCTTTCCAACAAAAAAATTTTTTTTTTATTTGTAAGCACTTATGTGTACTTGTGTTTTAACTAAGATGAGGCATTTCATAAGTCGTTCTTTCATTGTGTGCTTCTATGTGAACTCAGGTAGCGTACTTAGTTTAGATGATGTTCAGGGTAAAAAATGTAAGTACATAAAATGTCCCTTTCTTCTCCTTGGTAAGGCAGAATTGGAGCTTTATCTTACATTTTCAGTTGTGTAAACATTGTCTTAATTTCTTCTCATCTTTCACAGTTTACTGTTACTGAATTTCATCAGACATCCTGACTCTCATCTACCAAAGCTTTGTTTTGTATATTTAACACTGTAATATTCTTTTTACATTAAGATATGCATTTTAAAGTGTAGTTTTTCCACTGAGTGCCATTGTCTTTTTATTAGGTCTTATCAACCTGATAGATGATATATACATACTGTGAAAAACTCTGAAGCAAAAAGATGAGGTCAATACCAAAATAGTCACTACAGATTTTTTGAATCTGGCCAGCCCATAGGGAGAGGTTGGCTATGCTGGCCAGGGCAGGAGCAAAACAGTAGTCTTTCATCTGTGTTAAACTCTAAATTGGGAAACTGAATGCAAGCCCATGAGTCAGCAGTTAAACACTGGCCTTATCACATATAGTAAAGGAGTGAACATGGACCATTTCCGGATGGACCACAAAACTGAGCCTTACCTTTTTTCCTGCTCTGGGAAAGAGAAAGCACCATCATCACATGTGACCCTTGCAGAGGCCAGTGAACACAATGATTCTTCAGCTTGAACAGAAATGGTGAGTAATTATTTTCTTTTCTGCTGGTCATACCAGACTTGCACAGGTAGGGGCTGCCTCAGTGTGCTGAAACCCCCTCTCCTTCCCTTCTTCTCACTCAGGTCACAGGCTCTTTCATTCCTTGCTGGTTGTCTTCACTTGGCAGTATTCCTATACCAACAGGAGCCCAGTAGTTCTGTTATAGTAGAGGAAGAGAAGCAGAGCTGCCTCAGTTTTCTAATTTGCTAACTCAGTAACTCAGTGATCATTCTTTTTGACAGAAAGAGTAATTTTACAAGTGAAAACATAGGCAGGAGAGCTGGGAGAGCAACAGTCTATTCCTTGCTCTGTCACTAATTTCCTGTGTGACTCTAACAAGTTATAATCTCTATATGTCTCATCTAGAAAAACAGGATAATGGTATTTAACTATTTCATAGGATGGTTTAATGGTTGTGAAATGTGCTGAGCTCCTTGGATGGAAGAAATGTGCTGTCAGACTACACAGTAAGATGATTATATTTTGTGGGAAGGTTTTAGAAGAGTCACTTTGTAACATCAGTATCACAGCTCTGCATTACGCACAGAAGCCTGGCTAATCAGGTGAGTCACTGATCGAGAAGTTTGAGTTTTACTTCAGTTGTACTATCTGTGCACACCATCCCTCAACACAAATTGAGATAATTAACATTTCACACATCTATCAAAAGCAATACTCTGTCTTGAAAAGAGCACCTCCTTTCTCTGGTCTGAGAATCTAACTCTAAGCATCACCCTACAAAAGATTTAGAAACAGGTCTAGTAGCTTTGAACTACAGACTAGGGACTTTGCTATAGACCAGTATGTCCCACCACGTGACAGGTCAGAGACAGATGATAGTACAGTACAGATTAATATTAGTTCTCTGCTCATTTTTTCCTTTGATATTGTAGATGATGTTGGGTCTTGAATGGATTTGAGTACATTTGTGAAATAATGTCTAATCCACTAAGTCCATGGGAAGTGCAGATGCTTAGCATCTCTAAAAAGCATGTTACCTATACGCATGCATGTAAAGAGCATGTTACACATATGCTGGGCAGTGTTAACTTGCCAGAGGCCCACCTCTTCTATCCTCTCTCTTCCTCCTTCTCATCTTTATTTCCTTATTTTAGTTTTTTTTTTTTTTTTTTTTTTTTTTTAAAGTTCACATTCTTTTAACTCAGATGAGAGTATAATATCACATACCCTTCTATACTTCTTTCAGCAAACATAACAGGAGAAAAAAACAGACCTATCTCCTACAAACTCTATCTATGCTGACAAAATGACTGGTTATTTTTGGGAAACAACCAAAAACTGATGCTTCTGCTTCCATCATTCCAATCATCATTTCATTTTTCATGAGTTTACCCAAATACCTCATAATAAATTACACTGGCTACTTAAGTTCTCTGTGATGTTTTAATGGTGGCATAATGTCAGTCAACACATATTGCTTTCCTCTTCAAATTATGAGGTGACTTGAGGTAAATACATCTGGCTTATACACACCGTTGGTAAATATCTCAGTCCCTCAAAATCATACTTTGAAAAATATGTATATGTGCATAAATTTACTGAAGATATAAACCAACAACCAATACTTTGACTAACAGGAAATAGCATGCCACCTTCTCATGTGAAGAAGGAAATCGGCCAAGCATTCACTTTCACCAAATACATGTTACTATATAATGAGGACTTGGAACAGTACTAGAGAGCAGAGGATACACGACAAAAATACCTATCCTTAATCACTCTCTACAGAACACATTCTCAAAAGCAAAGCTTGGTTCTCACAGAAGTACCAAGGATATTACCAAAATCGTAACAGGAAAAGTCTTCTAATGTTAGTGGAAGTAGAAACGGTAGCATTAATCCTATCAATCCACTCAATTCACAGTGACTTAGAAATTTCACTGTATTTTCTCTAGGAAATATTTGTCTATAGGAGATTCATATTTTAGAAATAATCGGATATTTTGAGAAGAATGTGAAGTAGCAGTATCACATTATCAAATACCGGGCAGTTTACTAGCTGTTTGATTTTTAAGATTCCATTAAACCATTTTGCAACATCTCCACAGTGACACAGAGAGGTGAATAAGGATCCTCTCCCCTCAAGTCACATTTCAGTTTCATTTTTTAACAACTGGCAGAACACAAAGTGGCCAACTCTAAGCTGAGAAAAAAGATACCATTTAAATAGATTGTGTATAGAAGCACTTTTGTTTTCCAATAGAAAATGACTTGTTTCAACACAAATAGAACAGCAGGTCAATAAGATAGCATATCTGTTCTATAGCCAGCCTCTTGAGAAGAGCACATCAAGTAGATAGGCAGTCAAAGTTTGAAAAGAAAAACTTACTATTTACTGTTTTCAAAATCTTTCACTACAAATGACTGTTGAAATAAAACAGAGAAGCTGGATCTAAACATAAGCCATAAGAACTAACATACATGGCCTGCGGCAAAAGAGATACAGACGAATCCCCAATTACTATATAAAGTCCTCAGGTTACCGAGAAAGGAGGTTCAGAACAAATCTGTAACATGGGAAAACTGTTTCTGCTTTTTAGTATTCCTTGGCTGTACACTGTTACCAGAAGGGTTTCAAATATTAGGTAGATGATAAATGATGAGCTTTATTTTAGAATTCTAAATTTATATATAGAAATGCAGGAAGAGACTACTCCTGGTCTCTTACTGCCTTTTCACTGCTTTTTGCACTATTTTTTTGTTTTGTCTAAAGCCTTTGGGACTAGGATGATTTTAATACTTATGCCTTGTAAAGCGCTCAGTACTAGCTGTTGATTGATAGAGCACAGCTGGCTGTAGCCATCAAAGCAACACAACTAAGTCAATGGAAAGCTCCTGGATTAACTGTAGGTCAAATTTTAAAAACAGGATTCACCTATTTTGCAAGGATTGCCATAAACTGTATATAATGACATCAACAAAGCGTAACACCTAGAACGGATCATCTCTTAAGGCTGTGGTTTGTACAGTATGTGTTTACACCTGAAAATCGGCACTTTTCAAACTAAATCAGGTCATGTAAAATCCGGATCACTCACTCGTAGCTAGTGAAGTGCACTAAGGGCATTGCATAAACGGGCATCACTGACAGGACTGTATAAATCTATCATTGGCAAGAACAACAACACAGACGTTTGCAACTGAGACTAAGAGACCTACTTTAGATTCAGAAGGCAGTGCCTGCCAGCAGGACCCAACACTCATTGCAGAAAAATGTGAGCTTGGCATGACTGCGGTAGGCATTGTAAGATGTACAGCTGAGAGTGGATAAACTGGAATGGGCAAGGTGGAGACTATTAAAATCTGGCCTATTTCCTCTACAGGAACACTCAGTGAAGGGTTGCACAGGAACAAAAAGATCCCTACAGTCTGTACATTAAAAAATAGTAAAAATAAAGTAAAAATAATGTTTTAGAAAAACATTAGGAAAGAGAATGTGAATGGCAAATTTGGATGGAGAGGGGAAATGAAAAATGTCATTTAACACATTTAAGGAAGAAATTTCAGATTAATAATTTTCTCCTGTTTTTTGATCTTTATATGTATTTAGATATTATTAAAAAAAAAAAAAAAAAAGGAAATATTACTCAGATCATTCTCAAACTCCCCTATTGATTCCCTTTCTAATTTGAATTATATGAAACTAGAAAACACAACACAGTATGCAGCTAACAAGAGACTCTAACCCTTGAGACCTTGAAGGTCCTTGAAAGCCATAAGCTTCCAATCGTTCTTCCAAGGTAAGTTCCCAGCACAGGCAGCCACAGGAGCAAGTCACAGATACCTGATGGTCACGAAAGACAGAGATATCAGTCAATATCATAACTCACCTTCTGAGTGAAATTTGTCCTATATAATGAAACTTGCTTTTTTCCTATATCAGTATATGTAAGGCAACTGTGGGAAGTTACTAATTTCAGACCATAAAAATTAACTTCAATTGTAGTTCACATATGTAATGTATGGTGCTAATAAGTTTTAAGTAGAAAAATTAAATTTCTAATTTGTATTTAGAGTAAACCTCAAATGGCATTATGTGGTTAGCTGCAAGCTACCCAAAGTTTCATCCATTTATAATTTATACTTTGAGAGTGTTTAAGTGTCTTCTAATTGTAGACAGCAGCTTTGTTGGAAGGGTGCAACTTAAAGTTCAAGGGCTGGGACTGACCTGTGTGGTGATGACTTGGAGCCCTAAGGAAGTGGGATGTCTCTGAAATTATTATATGATGTCTGAGACGACTCACAAGATACTCTGGCAACTTGGTTAATGTTAACCAACATTTTCATTGCCTCGTTATAGATACAGGAGTTAGTAATGGTATACAAATTCCTCAGAAAGCTGTGGGAGGGTTTTGTAAATTGAGAACAGAAAAAAATATAACAAATTCTCGATAAATTTCATTGAAGAGAACATGCTTTTAACAGGCTTTTTCTTTTAAGTTTTGTATAAGCAACATGAAATAGTTGTTCATGTTCATATTTTGTTCATGAAATAGTTAATGACCTGCAGTGCTGTCTTTGGAAAAAATAAACTGAATTTTACTTCTTGTAAATAAATATTTCAGTCTTTGGTTGAGAGAAGCCTTTCTTAGAGCTATTCAACTACTTCTTCGAACAGCTAATTAAGAAATATTAGTAATAATAGATTGCAACAATTTCCTTCTGTTTACTGCTAGGAGAGGGAGTATAAGTTCAGATTTATTCAAAAGAAACTTTTAGATAAGTTCTTATTCTAATGAGGGCCTTTTTACTTCTCTTGCGTATCAGGAATCTCACAGAATGCAGGTTTTTGACTTTGGACAAGAGCTAGACACTTTATGCAGGCCACAGCACTGCTGAGGCTGACATTTTTCAGTATGCTGATAGATCTGGAATAGGGTGCAACTATGAGTGAGTTTAGTATTGCAACACGAGAGCAGGTTTAATCCTAAAGAAATAATGATCCAATACCTCCCTGAATTCCATCTATGTAAACAGGAGTAGTGGATAACAATTGAGATAGTCCCTGAAAGTAAAAAGTTGAGATAGTTGAAAATAGATGTATGATAAGACTGTCTCCAGTATTTACAGCTACTGTAATCCAGAAACTAAAAAAGGAAAGTACAGCAATAGCAACAGTCTGATTCCAAACCATCACAGCTACTTATTTTCATAGAGAATGCAGAGATGTATAGAAGGAGGAGGGAGTTTTTTTGCAGAGGGAGTGCTCTGTGTTTCCCCATATCCTGTTTTGAACAGCTTCATTAGGCTCACCCTTCAATTAATTTTAGGAACAGATCTTGCAGCACCCTAAGGATATCTACTCTTTCCTGACTTTGCTCCAGAAACTCACACTCAGTGGCTGATATTTCTAGACTCTAAACTTCAGCTGTTTTCTGAGCTAATCAAGACTCAAAAAGGCAAACCTCTTGGTGCACTACAAGTTACCAGTCTACAAAGTGTTAGTTTTCAGTTGGGCTTTCAGTTACTTCCTGAGTTACTTCCTAACTTCATTTTTTGTTTTAGAGCTTAGCATAAAAAACAAAAAAAGAAACCTCTTGAGATTTTTTTTGCCTAAAGCAAAGCAAGAAAATAGATCACAAAAATAAAGCTCTAAAAATCACAGTACGTGCTATAAGGTAGCCTAACATAGGTTCAGTTCGTGCATAGGTTCAGTAACATAGGTAACCTATGTTCACTAACATAGGTTCAGTACGTGCACGTGCTATAAGGTAGCCTAACATAGGTTCAGTTGGCAAGATTGGAAAACATAAGCTACCTATAGAGCAACCTTCTGGAAGCATATTAGAAAGGCTAGAAGCAAATGCCTAAGTACAGAGTCTTCAAATATTTCTTAAAGTATTTTTCTTAGTAAAACAATTTATATATTTTTATATATATAAAATATACAAAATTAGGTAGAGAGTAAAAGAAAACATACAACTAAGCTGCAATTTTAAGTAACTTGCTTTCTCTTTCTTTTTCTTGAGGCTGAATTAAACCAGATTCCTAAAAAAAGGCTTGGGAACCAATACTATCAATGTTACTGATGTTCCAGCAATGCTAATTACCCTCTCTACTTGTGAGCTTACCAAAATGATACCTAATGTGAGGAAAACAGTAGGGTGACGGCTTCAATCTGTCTGTCAGTCAGGGATGAAGGACCCTACAGTTCTCAGAACCAATGGCACAGGAGAGGTGTGGGTACACGTATTCACAAAGATGACTATTTATTCACATGGCCTGGGAAACAAAATATTAGGTGTGGCAGATTTAGGCAATACGTATTATCATTTCAGCAGATGGCTTTCTATTCTGAAATCAGTCCTGTGATACTAATTTATTTCCAAGTGCTTGTTTGGGTGGGGTAGCATCGTAACCCCATTTTCAACTTTTTATCCAAACTATTTTTTGCAGTTCAAAAGGCAAACTCATCCCAAAGCACTTCCAAATTGTATGATGACAGAAATTGTATTTTGATGAAGGATGATGAAGAACACAGAGGGTGACAGTTACCAGTGGCACTACATGCAATAAGCTTATTCTGTATAAACTAGGAGAATTCTGATGCATGCCAGTATCTGACCACATTTATATGGGTAATTGAAAATAACAATAACCATTTCTGTTCCACTTCTTAATCCTTTTGGAAGTAGAAGAAAAAAGTTCGCTGGGTAGTGCTACTAATTCATTTATTAGATGGAGATTTCTGAATGACTTACAACTAGAGCACCAATCTTTTCTTAGGTGTGAGATACTTTTAACTTTCAGATTAAGGCAAGAAAATACCTCAGCACAGCTAAGATTTGCCACTGCTGGCAGTCATTTCCTTATATCCTCACTGGTTAAGCTAATTCTAATCTACGTAAAGGGACATCATATCACCACAATACTAATATAATATGCTTTAAAATCAATGTATAAATGTTTGAGAGGAAAGACTATTTCTAATTGTACCTTCATTCAAACCTATAGACTTTTTTCTTTTTTCGTTTCTGATCTACAGTCATTATTATTGTCTTCTAGAATTTTTGATGCTCAGAACTGTGAATGTGATTACAGCATTTGTCTCTACTACAAGACTACTTTTTTTTTTCCTATATATCTACACATGTCCTCATCTACAAGAATAGTGGCTTGTTATTGTCTTTATCACACCATATTTGACAGAAATACTGATTTACTGTCAAGGTGCACTCCTGTTCCAGGGTCTCCTCATGTGAGCCAGGACTTAGATGAGTCTCTTACCAATCAGGAGCTGTCAATCAGAGTCTAGACAGTTTTCACAGGTATTCACTGGCCATTTCCTAAGCCCTTCCTTTCATAGAAGTGACCTAAGGAAATCTCTAGTTCAAGCTCCCGCTCAAAGCAGGGCCAGAAATTAGGTCAGATGAGGTTGCTCAGAGCTGTCTAGTCAAGTCTTGGATACCTCTAAAAATGGGGATGCTGCTAAGCAACCTTTTCCAAGACCTGATAGTAACTTTACTTTGGGACTGCCCAGCTTCTTTTCTGAGCTATTATATCAAGGCATTGATGGTTAAAAATGTTGGTTAAACTGATTTAAGGAAAAATCATGGGGGAAAAGTAGACAGAAAATTCTAAACTCAGTTTAGTAAACCTACATTTAAAGACTCATCTACACTCACCAGTCTGCAACTGCTTGTCTAACATGAGGTCTGTTAGTGTCTGCTAACATAACCATTCCCTTACCTTTGTTCTCTCATCTCCAGAACAAAAGCATCTGCTTCTCTACCATAAAAAGTCTCAGAAGAGACCATATACCATATGTCCTGCCATATTGCAAGAGGTTATAGAGCCAGATTTGCCCAGGCTACTTGTTACAAATAATGCTGTAGGAAATCAAATGTCATTACCAAAATCTACTTCAAATAATAATATGAGCAAACACATAGCTCCTTTAGTGAGGAGAAGAATCTATTTTTGAAGGACTGCAGGAAAGGAGTGCACGTGGAAACCTGATTCTTTGAGTTATTTCATTATCATATAACCCTGAATACAAGATAAGGGTCCAAGCATAAGGGAAAAAGTAGAAATGAGACAAAAGGAGTGTAGCAATGAAGGCACAGCTCCAACGAGGGGAGGCACAAACATATAAGCAGAGCCTGTTCATAAGGAAGCATGACTCAGAGAACTTGCCTGGGAAATGGAAGACAGGAATCTCTGTTGTGTGTGTGCAAAGACGTCTGTAATAGTAAAGAGGTTTGCATGCTCTGTACATTGCAGAAATACAGCTGCCCTTAACACATTTATCTGAAATAAATAAACCACTTAAAACAAGTAGTATTCCCTTCTATGCACTGGTCTTGAGAAGGCTTTGAACTCAGAACTTACTTAATTACAATTACTTAACTCTTTAACTATGGCAAAGACTGTAGATTTTTGAAGCGGTCACTCTTGTCCTTCCATCTAATTGTTCCCTTCTATCCTGCTATCACTCATGATCTTACGTCAAAATGTGAGATTATAAACTTTCAGAGGCAGAGACCAGGTATTATGTCTTTGAAGCACAATGAAACCTAATTAGGTATAATCAATAATAATTATAGGTATGTAACAGAAAATAGGAAGATGAGAAAAAGGAAATGGTCAGGATTATAATTACTTCGTATCAGGACAAATAGGGAAAACTAGTGCTAGAAGTTCACCTTCCTATGTAATAAGATATCTATTTCTTTGAGTTTTCAATGGAGAACTGAAATTACTAAGTGCATCAGCATCACATCAAAAATATTTTACCACTCAAACATCAACAAACTCTGGAAGTGGAGCTATGTTTTCTTTCTACTTGAGCTACGTGTATCCCTGAGGGTTGTGCTGTGGTAATCTTTTTGGAATGCAGCAATTATCACCTACGTGGCAAATTGGAGGTGTTGCATCCTCTGCTAATAAACCTCTCCCCCATTTCGCCACAGGAGAGGGAGGAGGTTGAGGTGACACTAGTGGAGGCCACAGTCAGATCCGCAGAGTATTCTGCTGGAATGGCAAAACAGCACAAGGTGTTGTTAACCTCACAATAGACAGATTTAAAAGCTCTCCATATTTACTACACAAGTAGTAGGAAAAGAAAAGATCTGAAAAAGCCAATAAGCACCAGCCAGATCCAAGACAACTGAGACAAAACCAGAAACTGAACTCCATGACACTCCTAATCTACTTGTTTTATATTCTTACAGAGTAGCAAACTTTGGCACTCTCAGAAACATTGCTCAATGTTAACACAACACAGTATTTTTTTTTTTTCCCCTCCATTTTCTGGCCGACTCATGGTTAAACGCTACACGCCCAAATGATAATTACACACTACTGCTATTTACTACTTTCCAGTCCATAAAGAAGTCATGCTACAGATGTGTAATGGTATCCACAGATACAAATTGGCATATAGCAGCATAGTGCCAGCATTTCAGAAGTCAAGTTTTACAAATAAGGTTTTATCTCCTGACTGATATGATTCCCATCTCCTACAGTGATTCACAGACAACACACCAAGAATTCCTACAGTAATTCATGAAAACGCATTACAGTATGTGCTATAGCTGCATATTCTGACTATTGTTTGTACTGCCTATGCTAAATATACATTAGCACTTCTATTACAGGCTTCTATTTTACAAGGGCTTCTATTTTACAAACGATGCCTGTATCTGCAGTAGAAAGTATTATTCAGACACTTTAAATTATCACCATGGATAATACTTTCAAGTACTGATTCAATGTAATACAACTGAGTAAAAAAAGAAAATAGAAGGAGTGGAAAAAGTAAGCTCAAGCTAAAAATCTAATAAAAAAAGGTTTATAATATCAGCTTTTATCATAGGAAAATTGCTAGCATTTCTTTTCTGCCGCTTAATCCTTATTTTAATTGTTCTTCATTCTTACCTACAGGGAAGCGTTCAAGAAAAAAAAACACCACTCAATTCTGAGGTATGGAAGTAGACACACTTCAAAATAAATATTCTATTACATTACAGGTAATAAAAATAGTAATAGCCACAGTAGTACCCTTACTATGAAGAAAAAGGTTTGACCCATAAGGTTCATTTCATAAAGTAACATTTTTCTTTTACATATATAGCTTTGCAAAAACATATGTATTTCAATTATTGCAGTTTCCTTTAAAAAAAAAAAAGAATTTGGCTCAGAAAAGACTAAATTATTAAAGTGGAATAGAGCTGTTGCCTACAGGAGAGAAATTTCATATTCATTGTATAGTCATGCTTACTGATGATAGTGAAAACATGCAGTTACACCATCATTTGACTATTACAATACCTACAGCAACTGTTGGCAAATTAGCTCAGGATTGCTAAGTAATTTGACAAACACAGCTTGCAAATGCTACTCTGAGTCCTCAGATGCAGCATTACATTTACACATAAATCTTAGAGCCATTTCTTCTCAGGCTACTTCGGTTACTTCATTAACTTGTTAAAAGTGGGAACCAAATTCCCACAGGCTACTCTGAAAATCCTGAGACAGAAATAATTTTTAAACTAAAGTTTCTGTTCTCTACGTTTTTATTTTAAAGAGACAACAAACATACATATGAATGGGCTAATGAGTCTACCTTGAAAAGACTCTGAAAGGGGCCCTGGAGCGCAACATGAAGGACAGGCCATAGGCATCTGACTGATGCCCGGGAGCCTTAGGAAGCCTGAGGAAGAGCTCTGGGCTAACCACATTGTAGCAGATGTACCAAGCCGGTCCTCAGAGGCTGGGGAAGAGTCTAGGAGCAGTCACAGAGATGAGCAGACAGACAGCAGAAGAAAAGAACACCTTTTAATAGCTGTCACAGTAGATCTGTAGGCTTTACAAATTTCAAAATTATCTGGAAAATGTTGTGATCTAACATGTTGCCAGAGACTGGAATAACTTGCCTGAAATTGCAGCCCGAGAAAAATGTATAAAACCAATGGTTAGCACTTGAAACTGCACAAAAGATGCACTTTGCTTCTTTCAGATACACACTTACTATTCTATTTGTTTCATATAAAACACTCTGAGTCACTTAAACGACATACCATTTCACATCACTATCTTCTTCTCTTATCAAGCTCAAGTCTAGCTGGAATTTTCCTGTTGTTGACATTCCTGTCTACACCTCCCCATTACGAATTTTAAATCCTAGAGCATCAGAATTATTTATCTTTAACAATATCACAACAAAAAATCTCTAACTACAGATTTTCAATACTAGGCAAAACCAATAAAGCATTCACAGCAAATTCAGGCAATTAAGTCCTAAACATGAAGATCTTTTCCTGTATTCTAAGTCACTGTGTCTTTTCTACAAAATAATTATGAATTTCTTAGTATAAAAGTGCCACCGAGACCTTTTTTCATAACATGCTGATAATGACTGGTACTTCTTGCCCAGAAAAGACCTCTGTTTGTGGAAACACTGTTTCTTTACCCTGTAATATTTTATGGGAAAGCAAATGGAAAGTTAAGTGGATTTTATACATTTTCAAAATGCAATTTAGCATATTTCTTTCATCATTGTTAGCCTCACTGCTTGCATTTGACTGTCCTATAAAATTGCTCTGCACAAGCAAAGTGTCATTAAAAACATTCATATAAAAAAATACTTGCATTAGAGGAAGCAAGTTATTGTGAAAGTATGCCCCTAGAATCATATTCAGTTTCCATACCCATTTTTTTTTTTTTACATAAACATGTGCCTAAAAAAACTACTTTGAAACATCAAAATGACAAAGATAAAATGCTTTCTCTTTCCCTTGAAATAGAAAACATACTTGAAACACTTCTTAAATATTAAAAAAAAAAAAAGAAAAAAAACATAAATTTGACACGTAGGATGAGGAGGAGTAGGAACAGAGGCTTCAGCCATTAAAATACAGACAAGTAAGTGTGACTACACAGAAGTATACCCAGACTTTCATACTCACAGGAAGAAACAGAGAACTGCAATGTCGAGGCTCATCTAGGTCTTACCGAAAGATGAGGAATTGGCGCCACCTTCTGCGATGAAGCTGGAAATGTTAATTTTTCAGCTGTGATAAAAAGTGACATTATCTTTAAACACAGTGTCCCTAATTTTCTAGAGCTGCTCCCCTCCAGCTCACATTGCTGCTTATGTCAGACCCTTTCTAACATTGGTCCACAATGTTTAAATCAACCATCCATAGCTGCCCGCAAAATTTATACAGTTAACCTCTCAAAAACCTCCAAGTTCTCCCTGGATGCCATAAAACAGCAGTTAAGCTACTAATGACCTCTAGTCACTCCTCTTGCTAAAACATAAATCATTTACTCCTTATTTTGGTGGTCACCTGTCCACAGGCAGGGCAGATCCTTCAGGGGCCTAGAGCCCTGGCCATCCAGGCCATGCCCTTGCCTGGCTGCAGCCCAATGCCCTTCCCTCCCTCGCGGCCTGATTTTATCCTCCCTAAGAGCAGGCACCATAGCAGGAACAGGGTCTCCCTCTGAAA
>JAVCKT010012934.1:0-17823 GCA_032273925.1 Rhynchotus rufescens
TTTGTGAGCTCATTCAAGAAGTTTGCTCTGTGTGTTTCGAGCTGCAGCTTGGACAACTTTGTGCTCTCACTTTGCCCGTTATTGTCTGGAAAACAAGACAGGAAGAGGGTATTGGCAGGAGCAGGCAGAAGACCTTGACCCTTAGCCACTGCCCCTGGAAACAGGGCGCTATTTGCCCAGAAGGCTTCATGGTTTTGCAGTGCTCAAGATGCTGTAGACCTTGACTCGTATCCTGCAAGGTTCAGGTGTCCTCACCATAATGCTAAGCACAGCGAGTTACAAATGGAATAGGATGATTTAATTTTGAGAAGAAAGAAAACTGCTTGGAAGATATTGCACAGCAGGCAAATGATCCCCCAGTCCTGCAAACTTGTGCCCAGGATTCGCAGTTCTGCCCCCCATAAAATTCATGCACTTGCATGGATTCCTAAGGACTCTGTGGCACCCGGGAGTCACTGTGAACGTGGGTGCTTAACGGATAACCCCTTTATTCTGGGACCAGTTCCAATAGTTCCAATTATTGCACAATAAGACCCGGGCTGCTGCAGCCTGTTTCCAGCCTTGCTGTGTTCAAAATCAAGCTTCTTCAAGATACAGCTCCCAAGATCCCATCTTCCTTTCCCGTGCAAAACATGGAAGTAGCATTTCAAATGCTCACAGCCAAACAATTCCCAACATCTGAATGACTTCTGAAGACCTCAGGGCTGTAACTTGTGGATCACCACGGCACCAGCAGAACACTTCTCGCTGGGAATAAGAATCCATTTTTCCCGGGCAACGTTATATCCCCGTGTTCCATTGCTTGACCAACTGTTTTTGCTGGAAAATTAAGCTGTCCAAGACAAGACAAGCCTGGTGTCCGTTATCTTCTCCTGGTTGCTGGAGATGGTGCTGCCTATTCCTTTTCCAAGTATCCGTGGTCAGACACACCCTGTGCGCATGGGATAGTGAAGCAACTTTATGTGACATAACTGTTGTTTCTGGCTTCTGATTTTCAATGTATGTGTGAATGCTTTTTTGTGTTCAGGAAGTGGTAGCAACCCCTGGGACCGCAATCATGCTTCTGTTCTGTGTTCTGTGCACTTCTGCAAACCCTTCGTTCCTCGGGCTATCATCCCAAGCAGCCTCCTGCTTCATTTTCTGCAGAACTCAGTATCAGCAGGCTCTGTTTCGTAGCTGCCGTCCTTGTAATTTAATGCTGTCAGATATGGATCTGATTCGGCTTTCCTTTTCAATAAATATTATTTTAAGGCAATTTTTTTACCTACTTCTTGCATAAGGTCTAGTGGGGACTGGATGCTACCTATGCTGACACAGAGACTTCTATGAATTACCAACCCCCTGCCCACTGCCCGTCATGACCATCCTTGCTACGAGTGTGATTGGGATGCATAGGAACCATCTATTCAACAAGCAAGGCTATTTCACAGATGGGAGAATAACATGCAGTCCTCTGTTGTCAACATAATCAAACCCATCACTCCAAGAGGTCTGTTTTTCTCATGCTACAAATGGGAAGCCCTGAAGTTGGCCTGTGCGTGGGCTATGCCCCCAAACCATTAAAATCTGTATAAAATTACCATTAAGGTCCCATCCTGAGCAGTTGCTCTGGAAATAAGACTCTGCAATTTAGCTGAAGGATACCAGTTCATTCGCTATTCTTATAAATCAAATTGAGGAGAAAAAAAAATAAAAAGCCAATCTCCTGGCTCAGCTACACTAAAGTTTTGTCCGTCTGCCATCAGCTCTCACCCAGCGTCACAGTCAGTTTGAAAACCATATTTCTATCTATGAGGTAGTAATCTGTGTAATCTCAGCAAGGCCCATGGCTGCCAGCTCTCTTTTTACAGTTGCAATTAGTGCAATAAATAAATAAATAAATAAATAATAAAGACATAGAATTTTATTTTATTTTATTTTATTTTATTTTATTTTATTTTATTTTATCTTGTTTTATTTTATCTTCAGGTGTTGCAGGTCACAGTGTGACATCTTAATCCTAGATCAACTGCAGTCTAAATTAACACACCGAGTTCTGAGCTCTGGTGACTAGCACAGCTCGTACTTCCTTCTGCTAAGTTCAAAACGTATTTCAAATATTCAATCCACATCTCAGCGAAAGACTCATCCTTCATGGTACTTCAGTCCATTTTTCCTTCTATTCATGCCATGCAACTCATAGCAGTGATGTATTAACATCTCTTTGAACCTCTATCCCAACGTGGGGGATAGAGTGTTTCATTGGCCCTTGGAAGATGGACATTCCTTCTCTTCCATTTGTTTTCCCTCTACCCTTTCCATGAGGGCACAGTGGAGAGGAGATTAAGAGATCAGCCCATTTTATGACATGAAGCAATGCTCCTTTTCCATGATGCAACCCAAACTCTCGTTAACCCACTTAGTTTGCATGCTTCTTTGGTGGAAATAAATTGATTATCGTAAATCTGATAGTTCAGCTCTTTGTCTTGCTCTCTACATAACTTTTATTGGTAGCAGAGCTCACAGCAACGCACATAAGTGCCAAGGATGGCATTTGGAATACACACCTTGCATTCTAGTTGACAATCCTTATTTTCTGTGGCAGCAACATTTGATGTTCCCGTGAAAACTCTACCTGAGCTTATAGTGTCCTCATTATCATTCTGCTAGTCACCATGTAGACAAAAACTCTGCTAAGCCTTTGCAAAACCAGTCCGTGGGTACCCTGACTGCATGTTTCCCATGCCCTGGGCATTGGTCTGGATGACAGACGTAGCCACAACAGTAGGATCTGCTGCTGTTCTTGCTTAGCTCAGCTCTACCTGTTCCTTTACCTCAGATCTCTTCTTTGTAGCAACTCTTGTTGTTGACCATGGCTTTAGCACAAGAGTTTATCTTGGTTATCTCCAGGAGCTTCATTCTAAGCCATATCTAAGTGACTTCCATACCTGGAAAACGCTGCTGGCCTTGTCAAGGGTTAATCTTGGCTTTCCCAGTGACCCAGAAGCTTTTCAAGTCTATTCAAGTCTACAAACCTTATCAAAAACTTTATCTTTTATCAGACAATCTCTTGACTACCCCCTCAGAGTCATCCTTCAAGAAAACCCAACTTCCATTTATGCCATTCATGTGAAATATTTCACCTGAAGGTGCAGGTCCTTCATCTTCTGCATGAGGGTCTGTCTAAGCGTTAACTCTGTGTGGGTTCCCTGAGAAGGGCTGAGCCCACCCCTGCCTCAGAGGCAGTTGCCATCAATGAGGCCCTCCTTGTTCAGTCACCACCACGTGCAGACGTGAAGTCCAACTCCACTTTGCTTGCTTCACCTTCCCTCTTGTACTTCTAGAGTGTCACACCTGGTGTCAATTTTAGTCTCTTTGCTCTTCAGTTCCAGTTACTTCGGCCAATTTCTGGTTGCTCCATGTGGCCAGTGTTACCAGTGATGGAAACCCCTGGTGACCTTGGTGTGGCTGGACACGTTCAAACACCTTTAGCCTAGGGCACATGAGATGTCCACAGCACCCAAGGCCCTGCAGGTGACTGTCTCCCCACCCTGCAGTCCCACAACTGCCCTTCTCAAGGAGCTGCCCGGCCTGCACCTCCACCTGCCACAGGAGGGATCCAGGACGGATCGCCCTGCTCGGCCCTCGGTCCAGGCCGCGGGCTCTGCTCTCCCGACATGGAAGCGATCAGGAAGCCTTTCCAGGCTGGGTCTCTGGAAAAACTGTCCTGCTGAACCTGTTCCAATTTGTATAAGGCTCTTCAATATTCAGCAGGGCAGGGAGCCCACTGAGCTGGGTCGACAAGGTGAATACATTAACCGCCTGTTTACTCCGTCAGTCTCGCTCTCCCTCTCGCACAGAGGCTATTCCCCTGGTTTAGACAAAAATGTAGAGCTTCCACAGGAGAGAGGAGCCTGGAGATTGGTGCAGTCTGCTCTGAGGTGGGAGAGCTGCTGCTCTCACAGGTGTTGGGTGCAATACTGTGTGAAGGAGACCCCTCCGAGCCGAGTGGTGGGCATCCGTATCCCATTACCATGTTGGCCAAGCAGCCACCAGGAAGGATCAAGGTCTAGGCCCAGCCCTGGGGCAGATGGAGGGACAGGGTGGCCTTCTGGAGGTCCTCCTGTCTGGCTCTCTGTGGTTCAGGAGATACAGGAGCAAACCAGGCAGGCTGTGGTGCAGGGCTTGGACATCAGGAGAGCGTTGCAGGGGTGGATCTTAAGCCGAGGAGACACCTCCTTCTGACTGGGAGTAAAGAACCGGATTTCCCAGCAGAAATGAGCCTGAACTCCTCTGGCCTTCTCAGCATTTTCAGGTGTCTTGTGAAGTTATTTTTTTGTTGTTGTTTTTGTTGGTTTGTTTCCTTAGACAATAACTTGTTCACTGAAAAATGGCATTCTTCTGCAGGTGGGCAACTCCTTTGCATGTTCAGGTATTCCATGTGTATGCACAAAGTTCTGGCACATCCCACTTGGATGGACCCTGCTTCCCTCATTTTGACTAGAAATTTGGCCTAAGTCATTAGCCTGAATCACTGGAAAATGATTGGCCTAAGTCATTGGCCTAAGAAATTAGCCTAAGTCATGCCTGGAATCTCCTTGGGCTTTAGTGTTGAGTGTGGCAGAGCCAAACCCAAACCCTTGCTGTTGACTTAGTCCAGAATCTCTCCCAAACTCAGGGAGAACTCAGGGCTTTAGCTGTAAAATTTTTTGAGCAAAAATCACCTTTCACATACTGTTGCACAATGCCCAAATCGTGGGCTCAGGCAAAAATAAAATAACTGTTGTCATTATTGCTCAGGTTAAGCTGATCAGAGCAGGGCAGAAAAACTGACTCTTGTAGTGAAGATAGTTAACAGAGGAAAAGCAGAACTAATTTCCTCTAAAATACCTGTGTGCTGAGGTGCTCTTCTCTGTTGATTTCAAGGCAATCAAAAAATGACCACCCTCACAGCTGAGATGTCCCATACATGACATTAATGGCAAGAAAATTTAAAGCCAAAGGAAATTCTTGGCACAGCATGTAATTTGCATGTAGAAACTAGATTCAAAAAGGATCAGAAAGTTAAACAATATTTCTGGGTTTAAAAAGAAGTCAAATAATTTTATAGCTGAAATAATATTTTTATATGATAAATTATGCATAAGACAAGAGCAATAAAACGTCATACTCCAGGGTATAAAACAATCCCTACAAAGGTCAGGAAGTACTTTTAACATACCTGCCCATCACTGCTCATTAGTCCAGATACATTTTAATTTATTTGGATTTTGTGTTCTTGGTAGGGCACAAGACTCTGCACATTTGAAATTCCTCACGCCAAACACCTTGTCTGCTGAGCTGGAGAGAAATCACCACCAGCTCTCCCAGATTACTGCTGCATTCCTTGAAGCACAAGGCGCTGCTAATTTTGTTATGTGTATTACTCATACCCCGTTCCTGCAAGATGCCCCTTCTCTGTGGCACCTTGCCCTCTGATTTGCGCTTCTACAGTTTTGCTGTTACGAAATTGTCTCTAATTACCACAAGATTGGGTTTCCAACGAACCTGTCCACTTCGCGCACGCTGGCTGCTTCCTCCAACATGGCCTTGAGCAGGTTGGTTGTCCAATGTGCCACGCAGCGAGCACTGGGTGTCTAGGTCTCATGTCATCCCAGATCACCTGCATTTGCGTGTCCTGAAACCACCAGAAGAGCAGGGATTAACAAGATAAACTTCTCTCTCCCTGTTTTTCCACTTAGCCCATGTCAGCTATTGAAACTTCCCCAGCCTTGCTCTTAGCAGGGCAGTGGGGCCACAGCAGCTCCTGGTTGCCCTTTCTGGAGCTGCTCTTCTTGGTGACCCTGCAGCAGTGCTCGACAAACAACCAAACTTCTCTGCCCCCCAGCTTCATCACACCCAGTCACCACAGTCACATCTAACACACCAGTCTGTTAGAAACCATTTGGCCCACACACCATGGCCCAAGCCCACATCTTCTCCCTGTTCAATTGTAGTTGACTTCCACACTCTCCCCTGGTCTCTCACCTCAAAATTTAGAGCGGTTTACTGATCTGGTTGGAGTTTGGGAGGTCTGAAATACACTCAGGAAATAAAACCTAAGCATCGTTACAATGGCTTTCAATAACACTCGCAGCATCCTGAAATGCTAAGGTGGGGTTTGCTCATGAGCTTTGTAAAATCATGTTCTAGGAGGGAGCAAACATGGGAAAACTCAAGCTGGGTAAGCTAATTCACAGCAGAAAAGTGTTAAAACAGAATAACTGCTATCCCCATATTACGAAAGTAACTGAGGACTTTGTAAAATAGAGGATTTTGCATGTCTGGAGACTCCTAGGAAGGGTTTATAACCTGGGATATCACACAACCTTCCATAGCTAGCATGAGGCCACCAAGGTGAGCTCAGCCCTGGGCTCCCACTTACCTTTCCAAGCTGCAATGATATCTGGCTTTTTGTAACAGAAGGTGGATGAAGTCCAGCAGTGTCCAAACTTACATTCATCTCAAACAAGGTGGTGAAGCTTCACTTGGAAACTTCTAGGGAACAATGATCTCTTCTGGATTCATTGTTCATATCCTCCAGGTTTCTGCTCCCTGCCCTTCCAGGGAGATGAAAAGTCAAGGAAGGTGTGGAAAGGCCAGGTCAGCGCTACTGACTGCATCTTCTGCCCACTTTGCTCTTTTGCTTCCTGTGCCAGCGCACTCAGCGAGCACTGCTGAGCTGCCGGGGGAGACATGAAAGCCCATTAGCACAGTGAGCTCAGGGACTCACTTTGCAAGACTGCAAAGCACTTATCTTGTGCACTGAGACTGTTAAGTCAGGAGGGCAGCAGCACCCCTGCTCCCCCAATGTGGACAGCCTGGGGGTGCATTGGGGGCCCACTGCCCCCTTGGTACTTCTCCCAGAGGCATAGGAGGGATCCTTGGGGGCCCATGGATGGCAAGGTTGGGGGAGGCGGGCCTGAGCTGGACCCTGAGGCAGGAGAGTGGGTGTCGGGGTCACTTCCCACAATCTGGGCAAGGGATCCCGTTGTGAGCGTGGGCTGGGAAGGGCAGGGGGGCGGGACCAGGTGGAGCCGGGCCAGGGGATCCCCCCGCAGCCCATGTCAGGACCCATGGACACCCGGGATCCCCGGAGCGGGCTGCCCCCGCCGGGCTCCCATTGGCCACGGGGCGGGACGTGCCGCCCCGCTCCCGGCCCTATATCAGCGCAATATTGACCTGCCCGGGCGTGGGGAATGCGGCCCAGGCGCGGGCCATGAACCCGGGCTCCTTTCCTCTCGCCTGCCCGTCCGGGCTGAGCCGCGGGGCCCCGGTCCTGCGCCCCCCAGAGCCCCCGACGGCGCCGGGCCGCGGCTGCGGGGGGCCGGGGGAGGGCGGCGGGGGCCGCCCGCAGTTCGCCCCGTCCATCCCCGCTGGCCGCGACCCGGAGCGCGGCCACCCGCTGCCGTGGGGGCCCCCGCAGCGCCTCCCGCCCGATCCCGTCTCGCCGGCCCCCGGGGCGGCCCCGGCGGCGCCGCCGCGGTCCTTCGAGTGGATGCGAGTGAAGCGGAGCCCGCCCGCGAGAAGTGAGTGGGGCCGCGGGGCGCGGGCGGGGGGGCTCCCCACCTGGCTCCCCTCTGCCCCCCTCCCGCCCCCCGGCCGCCGCTCCTGCCTCCCCCCGCGCTGAAGCGAGTGTTTTTGGGCGTTGCAGGCGGCGGGGCGCAGCCCCCGCGCACCAGCTTCAGCACGAAGCAGCTCACGGAGCTGGAGAAGGAGTTTCACTTCAGCCGCTACCCGTCGCGGTCCCGCCGCCTCGAGGTGGCCCGGGCGCTGCAGCTCCGCGACGCCCAGGTCAAGGTCTGGTTCCAGAACCGCCGTATGAAGCAGAAGCAGCGCGAGCGGCTCGGGCTGCCCGCGGCCCCCGCCGCCTGCCCGGGCCCCGCCGCCGCCCCGGCCTCCTCCTAACGCGGCCGCTGCCGCCTCCGACGGGGCGGGCTCGACGCCCCGCGCCGCGCCGCTCCGCTCCGCCGGGACTCCCGCGGGCCGCCCCGGCCCCGGCGCCGCCCCATCGCACCCCGGCCCGGTAAGGCCGGCGGGAGGAGCCGCCGCCGATAGCGGTTCGCGTCGCTGTCCTGTCCCGGGGCAGCCGGCGTAGCTCCTCCGCTTTTTAAATTCTATGTATTTATTTATTTATTTATGTATTTATTTATTTTGGCAATGTGCTTCCTGAGGATATCAGAATATCAAGGAGACTTTCCATCCCGAAAAAAAAAAAAAAATAACTTTGATCAATGAGGAAAGTAAATAAATAGGGTGAATGGCTGCTCCCCCAGGCTGCTGGTCCAGGCCTGGGCGAAGATCTCAGGCAAAGAGAGGCTGCCGGGCATCCAAAGCTGTTGGAGGGATGGGAGGCTGGTCTGGTAGAAACTGAGGAGCAGGAGAAACATCCCTGGCAGGGCAAGGAGGGACAGTCCCCCTTACCCACATGCATTAGGGATCCCCACTGAAGAGACATGCCCTTGGCTTCCCCTCTCTCTTTTGTAAAACTTCTGCAAGAAAGGGATGATTTATGGACTGAGCTTTTCTCAGTCATTCACGGTCTCTTTCCCGATGCACTTGAGTTAGTCCAGAACTTAGTGAAGGGAGGTCTAGAAGGGAATGAAGCATTAGGAGGAAGGGTCCCTTCTGCTCAAGCTGTGACTTCCCTGGTGGTGAGAAATGCAGGGCTCCGGCTCTCCCTTGACCGGCTCCTAGCAGCTCTCACCGACGCAAAACCTCTTGCAGCTTTTAGGGCCAGACCGTGTCCTCTGCAGACCACACATTTTGCCCATCCTGATAGTATCTCGTGGTTAAAGAAAATGCCTGATATTCAAACAGTTTACAATACATTATGCCACATGTGAAACCCCAGGAACTGTTAAAGCTCAGAAAGATGCTCAAGTTTGACCAGAGGTTTCTCTACCAGCAAAACACCAAGGGGTTCCTGGTCTTTTACTTGGGGCCCTGGTTCAGCAGGGCTGACAACCCATGGCTACTCCACAGAAACACAAAAATCCAGCAGCGCTTCTCACTTCTCCTGGTTACAGCTTTCTCAAAAGTAAAGTAGTGAAGTTTCCTTCTCTACTCACTTCCACTCACTTCCAAAGAGCGGATTCACTTCACAGGTTATCAGGGAAAGAATTCTGGTAATTGAACTACTGATATGAAACCAGTTGCAACCAAAATAAATGCTCTGCAATTCTGTATTAATGACACTGAAAATGAGCTCTTAGACTGTGGGCTGGTTATTCTTAAAAAAAAAAAAAAGGAAATAATATTTTAATATTTATGCTCCCTGGTTCTGAAAATTTATTTAAAGCAAAACAAGGTAAAGTATGGTAGTGTTCATGAAAATCAATGAAAGCAATGTAGATCAAATTTCTTTTTCAATCTGAGTATTAAAGACAAATCAGTTAATAACACTTTTCAGCTGCTTTTAAGATACATTTTTTTAACTGACTTTTTTCTAAAAAAACCCCCAACAAATAAGCATACGCATGTAACCAGAATAACTTGTCTTTCAAAGAGCATATGGCTCACATGTGAACTTTAGAACTAAACAGCTGTGTTTTCAGTTGCCTCCAAATTTGTCACCAAGCCATGGGGTTGCTGGTTTGCCAGAGTCTTATTTTCTTAATGATTTTGGCATTTGTGCTAGTCACTTGAGTCTGGAGGAAAGTTTTTCACATTGGGGGCATGCTCTTGCACTACCAAAATGGAAAGAAAAGTTCTCATTGATTTCAGCGGTCAAGTCAGCCATTAGACCACACAAAGTCTTTTGTAATGAATGTTTTCATGCCATATATTTTCCCCAGTAAATAAACACATGTGTTGGCCTTGTAGCAGTACACAGTTCTGTATCCATCAAAATGACATAGTTTAAATATGTAAAGATTTACTTGCAAATTAAGATGAAGCCTTACAACTGTTTTGTGGCAGTCTGAATCAATTTGCTGATATGAACACAGCCCTATTCTCTGTTAGGGAACTTTAAATATATTGAATGTAATTTCTGCTCACAAGGGGGTCATTTTAGCAGCCTCGTGCTTCGACATGAGCAGTGCCAGTGGCATACGGATTGGAGGCTGCTCTTGGGCACTGCTCAGTCAGCAGGATAGCCAGAGCAAGGGGGTCATGCAAGCCATGTACCAGTTCCTGAATGATTAAAATTAAAATACATGCTATACACATGGTGAATACTCAAGGTAAGTGACAGCTAAGGTCTAAGATTCACTCATTCAGCATTAAAGCCACCTGCAGTCACTTTGATGCCTAGTGGTTGGAAATAGGCTTTATGCTCTACCAGCAGATGTGAGAGCACAGGCTGTGATTCTTACCACAATGGGGACAAACTACACCAAGACGGTTTTGTGAAATAACCACCACCACACAATTTATCAAATGTTATGAAAATACTATTTCTTGGTCTTGTTTTCCCTCAAACATCATTAAAATCATATAAAAGACCATTCTGTTTCTGTCATATAGTATTTTTTTACCTACTGACTATTGCCTGAAGGGCTACAGTGTACAAAGGGATCCGAAAAAAAAAAAAAAGTATTTTTAATGCGTTCCTATTTTTGCCTGCAATAGAACAAAATATTGATTTGGAAGGCTTCCAAGGAAAAAAGGTTGTACAGCTACTGTTCCTGAGTGGTATTCGTGAATGTGGAGATTTGATATTCTTTGGATAGACAAGAGATAACAAAAAAAATCACATTGCTGCAAATGTAGCTTAGGCAAGGAGCTCAGGCTTGCTTTGGTGTCTGGCTTCCTACGCAAGCCTGAATGAATATATCACCACTTGCAAGCAGAACACAAAGAACACTTTGCAAAGGGTCAAACTGCCTACTTCAATGTATGATATCAGCTGCATATACTTATTTGGGGCATCAAAGAACAAAATAGTAACTCAGAAAATAAAAATATGCAAGTTAATCATCACATTTTAATCTCCTCCTAAAAGTGTGCCATTTCCTCTATTTATTGGTAAAACCTGGAACAATGGTCAATACATAAAACAGTGTAACATTATTAGCAGAGCAGAACAGATTATTCCCTAAAAAAAACCTTTGCAGGCAAAAGAACAAAGTGGGAAGTCCTCCTTGTAGTTCCAACTGCCTCTCTCACACCTAATAAATCATGCTTGTGATGTGCCCTGTACCATTCTGTTAGCCTAAATTCCAAGTAAATCCTGGGAATAAGGACAAAACTTTGATGCTCAAGAAGAAAAAGGCATTGAGAGAATCCCAAATAAGACATGGTTGTTACCAGCTTATCATTGATGGGTCACTGAAGTTAAAGCTAAACTTATTATTTAGCAATGGCAATATATGGCTGTCCATGGCCAGGACTCAAGCTCAAATTATCAGTTTTTTTCTTACTTCTTCCACTGTTGGGGAACTAGGGGAGTCTCTAGTATCAGATCCATATGTGAAGCATAGGTAATGGAATAATTATTTTAAAACCATGCATTTATGGATTTATGAATTATGCCATTTATGAAGAATGACATTTTCTTCCACACCTGAGTATATCAAATTAAAAGACAATTATCAAGCTGTGTCAAAAGCCTGTCAATAAAACCTACCTATCTTTCACCTTAAAAATTCAGCTGACTAAATGTGTGGTACATGATGCCAGTGGGTTATCAATCTGTTCTGGTGAGTCTGGTGAGACTAGACCTCCAAAGCACCTGCAGAGAACTGCCCCTTGCTTATTCCTTAGTGGCCCTGGGGGAAAAGTGGTCTAAAAGATTGGGATCATTTGCACACAACATGATGATTCATTCTCCTAGAAGGGATCCACGTTTTTGAAAAACTGGGTACCTGTGTCCAGCACAGTGACTTTCCTTTGGATGTGACCAGGGAGCCAGTTCAAAGGACTGTCACACGCTCCCGGTGTCACGTCCTCCTCTGAGAGCCCGGCTGCCTGCTGCTTCTGCTCTCTTGGCAAGGGCAGCACCCGGCCAAACACATCTGGTAGTCGGATCTGAGGCTTCGCAGGTGTGAAACGCTGTCCAAAAGCCACACGGACAAGGATTTCCACAATTCTGGGGCTAATCACAAACGAGAAAAGACGTCCCGAGCCTGCCTGCACGGTGCCACTGTCACCGTGATGCTGCTGCCGCCTGTGGTGCCAGCCTGCAGCAGAGCTGCCCCGTGCCGGACATGGACAACCACGCTTTCAACGGGCACCCATGTGCCAGCAGCTGCACGAGCATGGCTCTGGTCCGTTCTTTGGAATAATTTCCTTGATTTTAAAATGCACCACATTTAATAGAACAGCAACACATCTCTGGAAGTTGTCAGCAGCTGCCGCATGCAGACTGAGAAACCCGGACTGCAGCCACGAGCTCGCTGCAGTTTCTTTCCCAGGGGAGTAAAACCTTCCCCAGCGGCAAAGCGACTACGGCCACCCTGGTGATAGTGACAGGGCCCCCACAGGAGGACTGAGCAAGTGCTCAAATCTTCTACAGGGCACAGCTCTGATCTAAGGAAAACACAGACAAAGTGTAACTGGGACTGTGGGCATCTCCTGCTGCTTAGAGAAGGAAGGAGAATCTTCTAAAATGTCATATTGCTCCTCTCATGACATTGTGCAGACATTGTACCCAAGCTTCTTTGAGGAAGATTGCATAGTCAGCGTCAAAACTGATACCTCATGCAGCAGAGCTCACCATTCTTGAAATACCATGCTTTTTCCAGACTATATTAAAACATACTAACATTTTTTCTCCCTTCCCCCACATGCCCTGATTTTAGAGAATTAAAAGGAGATAATGGATTTGGGATGTGACACAGTTACAGATGGCTCTGGCTAGACTAGACTGGAATTCGTTGAGTCTGTGCTCTCTGCACATTTATGGAAGCTGCCTCTGGCTCTTGCAGCTCAAAATATTTCTCAATTAGATATTCTTTTTTTTTTCATATCCCAGTGCTCAAAGAGCTTCAAAGTGCATACCCTTGGCAAAATATTCTGAAATCATTGCTGCTCTGCTTTCCAAGTGAGCAGTATTTCCTCACATGCCATACCCTTTTCTTCGCTGTCTGCGTAGGCCCAAAAATGACCAAAGGAGACACCTAGTACTTTCCCCACATCCTTCTACCGGTGCCAGTAAACGGAGGAATGGGATCTTCCACATTTCCTTACAAATCCCTAGAGATATCTAGACTCACCAACTCATATCCAGTGATGAAAGGACCGTATGTTTTTAGTAATATATATGTAAGTTATTTCAGTCACCATCATTTTGTCTTCTTCACCATGTTCTCACTCTGGGGAAAAGTAATGCCAAGTATGAACTTCTATAATTGTAATGAAGATAAAACAAGCTTTTCTTGTTCCTTTTTTGGTAGGAGAGCATTGTTAGATGGAGCAAGATACAACTTCTGAAGTTTCTGCTACAACATAGCAGTATTGCTAGGAAAGACTGAGAAGTGTCCATATGCAAACAACCTCAAGTGTCCTCGCTAGAGCATCTCCTATGGATATGGAAGTTGAACAGGATGGTTTGCAGACAAATTCTGCAGTACCTTTCTTTTGTTTTTTTCTTAATGTGTTAAAAATTTCTGTGCTTTCATGATGCAGGAGACTATCCAGTCGTTGTTTGTAGGTGGGTCTTTCTCTCTCTCTTCTATTTTTAAGAAAATCTTTTAGAGGGGTTTTGGTTTTATCCCAGTGTGGAATAGCAACACATTTTTAATCTCAAAAATCTTTTGGGACAAGGAAGCCATTTCCTGCCCAGCTCTACAATTAATCACTGCACATCCCTCTTACAGTGTGCTACAGATAAATAATTCATTGCAGCTGCCTCTCCCGGCATGCGGGGTAGGCAGTCGTGATCATTTCTACAGGAAGAAGAAGAAAGTTAATTCTTTCTATGTCGGCCTCCAGAGAAGGATTTAGACCCTCTCACAAGAAGCTTTGGTGCATTCATAAACCTCTTCAGAATTTACCACACTTATCCAGAGACCGAGTTCAATTGCAGCTCTCTAATTTCGCAGATAACATCTCCAGAGTTTGAGACGACTTGCCTACCCCGTGCCTACACTGAAACTGTGCACAATGACTCTTGTTTTCATGAACAGGACGGTTCAGGATTTTTCCGCAGTTATGAGTTACGCAAACACCGGGACGAACCATTGTAGCCGCTATTACTGCCTAAATTAGGGTCCCGACTGCTCATCATAGATGATGCTTTGACATTCCTGGAGTTTTGGCAATGTGAACATAACTCATGCTTGAAAACATAGATTTGTGTGGTCACAGCTGTAGGGAAACCAGGGCAAAGTCTCACTGAGCTCCTACTCAACAGCACCTCCAATCTGTGCTTTTATTTAAAATGAAAACTCCATCTCATGTAACATAAACGATGAGAAATCTGGTGCTTTAAGCCCACCACTTGCTCAGCTGGGTGCAATCAGTGTCCAGCTGAGGGGCTGCCAGGCCTGGGGGCACTAATGGGCCTTAACGGCCTGAGCAGCCCCACTTGGGATCCCCACAGACCCCTGCCCTTGCCCAGGGTGCTATTTAAGCTCAGCCTGGGTGCTTTATTCCCTTCCCTAGTGATGCTGTAGCTGTGCTAGCTCCCAGGCCTGCTTGCCTGCGGGACTGCTCACTACACAGGCTGATGGCTTTTATTTGCCAAGTGAAAGCTCAGGTAATACTCAGGTAAGGGCTGAGCCCTGACTTCATGCTCTGGCTGCCTTCAGAGCATGGGAAAAATATCTTCTGCAGCTGCTTGAATGACAGGGGAATGCAGGAGCCCAGGGGCTGGTATGTCTCCTGTCAGTAAAACAGTGAAGTTAGGATTTCTGTGCAATTGCTTTGATGTTAGCTCAGTGCAGCTGTGAGGATGACAGATGTGCTGAAATAGGCTTTGCACCCCTGAAATTCAGGCTCTGCTGAATAAAAGAAGGCAAGAAAGGAGGTAAGTGAGCAAGGGAAAAGAAAATGATTTCTCTAATGGCTTCCTTGCATACAGTCTGAGATCCTTGTTTGCTTTCAGAAATGCTGTTTTTGTGCCTCTTAAAACCTTTATGAAAATTCTTTCTGTCCTCATGTGGGTTGTTGACAGATCAATTAATGCTGATGCATTTCCAATTAAATATGCAGCATCTTCTGTAAGTGCAAAATGGTTAGTGTTAGTATTCCCTAACTACTACTTTTTGCTGGAAGCATATTCCTAGAAATCATACTTTATGGTATGCATGCAGCTTCATAGCCCAGAACTTGTATATGTAAAAAGTTACTGAACTGAAATCACTATTATTATGAAAAAGTATTGAAAGTACAAGTTTTTGCAACTTGAAATTGCAAAAAAAGCCTTAATTTCTGAATCTGTTCTGGTTGTCACCACAAGATGTGCATCAGCTTTCAGGAAAGTGTATGGTACCTGCAGAAGTGAAAGCTGGGCCCCAGTTTTCCTTCAGGCTCTTGCACCATCGCATCTTAAACTCATGGGTGTGTATGTTATAACAGAAACTTGGCTTGAGTGATCTTGGCACTATTCTTCACACTGGAGAACAGTGTTTTTGTGAAACAGCACATGGGTAAACATTTACACTAAAAGGTACCAACACTGTGTGAAATCCACAGCCCAGGTTGTCCTGTCTCTCTTGCTCTCTGCACTTTGCCAGAGCCCTTAGTGTTCAGGCACAATGTCCCTCTGACAGCACCCTCCTGCTGCCACTTGGCTGTGTTGGCAGGGAAGCACAAACTCCAGCTCGCTTCATTGTGGAGGCTTCTAGCAGCCATAATAGTCTTTTAAGGGCAGTGACAGGCAGCATAATTTAGAGCAGCCCTCAGGATGCCCTATGTCGCAGTGAAGGAGCAGCGTGGCAGTGGGCCAGGCAGGGAGCAGGGATCGCAGTGCTACTGGCTTGTTCGCTCTCCAAAGGAAGCCCTTGATGCCACTTGGCCTGCTCTCAAGCACCAGCAATGCTGCACGTGCGGGCGGCTTTGGAGCCTTCACTCATCAGCAAAATTCCTGCACACCTCCTCTGTTCAGACGAAAAAGAACCAATCCTAGTGTTATCTGTCCCTCCTGGCTCCTGTTCTGCCTTTTGGAAAGGCCTCAGCTGTGGGAAAACTGCTCCATGGAAATGGGGAGCAGCAGTTTGGGCAGAGTTTTTTGCTTTTTGGAACAAAATAAAAGAAATTAAACTTGCATGTTATAAAATCTGTCTAAATGCTATCAAGTTTCATTTTTAATATATAAAATGACTAGATATCTCCCTGGTGGTTGAATAAGATGGTCCATTAAGGCAGCCCTTTAAGTGAGAGCAGGGAGAGGAGAGGGAATATTGGAGCAGGAAACACTATGCAGGTGCCCTGCTCTCGAGAAGGGAGCCTGAGTGCATCCTGCTGCGCTTAGGAGGCAAACCCTGTGCTGGCTAATTGTTTGCTCAGACACCTGCTGGATTATTTCCTGACTTTTTTCCCCTGATATTGTTTGCATCTTTATCTAGAGACATACTTTTTCTATCAAACAGCTTCCACTTTTAACAAGGCACTGATACATGCCTTTGGTCCAGCTCAAATGTGCTCCACACTCAGGCTTATCAGGGCAACTTTTGTGGGATATCTTTTTTTCTTATCAGTATTGATAGTGATGAGAGAATGGAACAATTAGGACATTAGCTTAACTTAAAACTGTTGTAATTGTCTAACACAAAGCCACTCAACTTCCCAAATTCATTCAGCTTTTGATTCGGGTGCTATTAAAGCTGCTATTGCAACTAGAAATGTGGCTTTCATCAGCACTTGGGAATAATCAGTCCTCTTCCAGATCACTGATTTAGATCTTCAGCCTATTGTCCCAACACTTGCTGGCTCTTCTGCTTTTGTTATTTCTCTAATGGCATGTTTCCATTATCATATGAAGAACATATTCTTAATAATGGCTAGTATTTCAATAGTAATTGCCATCAGAGGACTTTCAAGTACTTTGCAATATATTCATTCACATATATCCTCTGGTGCTTATCAGCATATACAATTTAAGATCTTGTCCTACAAGATGGAAATATATCATTGTATTATCTTGCTTTGACAGGAGAATGAGTATATTTGATCAAATGATATAGTCTGAATTTTTAAAGTGTAGCAGAGTGAGTACCAAGAGGCATTCTAGAATAGAACAATCCTTTTGCATGTCCATTACCTTATTTGCCTACAACTGTGATGCATAATTAAATATTATGACACTTTTCCAAACTTGCAGTGGTCTTTATAGAATTAAGACTGTGGAATGCCCTTTTTTTAAGGGAAGATGCAGATGCACATCTTGAAATGCAAAGCTTCTCTTCATCTCAGGCCAAGATTTCAGAGGGCAGGAAGGCAATGCCCTTTATTGAGTCACTTTGCTTATCTCATTGTGCATGAGACACATGGACAATATCTTTGGCAGGGATATGGAAAGGAACATATCCTGTATGGTCAGAGAAGCACCACCAATAGTTGTAGTACAGTTTGCTCTGGTTCAACCTGTGCCATCTCTCCCTCCAAAAATCCATTTTTCAATCTGTTCTGTCACAGAAAAAGGTCCAGCTGATGCTGTTCTGGACCAGTGAAGGGGAGCAATATAACCCAAAAGCTATTGGCTGTATTTGACACTTTTTGTTTATAGCAGAGAAGGGTTAAAAAGCTTGCAATTAGTATGGCCCTTTCAGGTGGAGATTTGTCGTCTTTCTGCTTTCATCGCAGGCTCTAAAGTATATTCAGCAATTCCTGTTGTCTCCAGGGAACTAGTGTGATTATATGGGGCTAAGTCCTAAGTAAGGACTTATCTCGAGTGGAATAGGAATTAGAGATGGCTTG
>JAVCKT010012937.1:0-15911 GCA_032273925.1 Rhynchotus rufescens
ATTGTGTCTTTGATATGTATTTCCTTTTATTTAAAAAACTTAGTATGTAGAAACCAGTGTAGCTTAGTTCATGCTATTTGTGTGATAACTTGCTGTTTCTTGTTTATAGTTATTGTATTATCCTTGAATGCAGTTCCTCTAAGGTAAAAGGTTTGTCAATCTTATAAATTATTGTTAGAAATGGTAATTATTATGCAAGTAAGCAGCTTGCTTGCTTTATGAGTTTGGGCAAGTCACGTTTTCTTGAATGTATTATGGGGCAAATGGTGTTTTTCTTAGGTTTTAAAAGGTGTTCTCCTTTAAGTGCAATAAGCAACTGTGGCTTTTCTACCACATTGGTTATAAAAGGGAGGTTAGTTGCCTCACCTGGCGGTGGGTTTGTAGAGGCTGATCAGCAAACAGGGGCTCACAGTCTGTGCGGTGTCTGAGCCAGGGCCTGCACTTTCACTGCACTTGAGTGAGTTGAGGTTGATTCATGTTTTAGGGCAACTGGGTGCCCATCACGTGTTTGCTGACAAAAACATCTTTCTGCGAGCAGGTCCAGAGCACTATTTGGCCTTATTTACTTTGGGTCATAGTTTCTCACTCCTTCCTGACTATGGAAAAATCAGACCTGATTGACTTTTCTAACGGGTGCTTTGTAACAGGAGCAGAGTTTGGGGCATTCTCCTCATCATGAGCACTGCCAGGCTCTCCCATAAGCACTGAGATACAGTGTGGGACCCATGCACCTCCATACACCTCATGCAGTCCCTTGGGTGAAGCTGCTGCCTGCCCTGGCCTAAGGCTTCCTCCTCCTGCAGGAATCCTTCCAGGGCCAGAGTTCAGGACTTGTCCCTAATCACCTCTGCTGCACTTAGCCATAATGGGGGTGTGGGAGAGCAAGGGCTACAGAGTCACCCTCTGAAATGAGCAGGCAGGTTTTCTGCACTGAGCGAGCCGGTCCCTGTGAGTAATTAGGAAATGCTGCATCAGCAGCGTGGAGAGGACCGGAAAGCTCCCGGCTGGGGTGCGGCCGTGTTCTTTCCACCATCTCAAAGCGAAGCATGTGGCCTTGCTGACTCTTGCTGAACCAGCGCGCCTTTTAAAAAGCCATTCTTGGCTCTTTTCTTTCTCTGCCTGCTTCTTTTTATGTTATTTTATTATTCACTCGTTTATTTCCATTTGAGCACTGACTGCACACCTGGCCAAGCAGAGGACAGTGTTGTGTTTTAAGGCGGTTTCCTGTCCTGGCCGCTGCCGTTGCCTCCTGCACCTTCACAGCACGGCCCAACCTCGGGGTGTTTGGAGGACAGCAAGGCCGCCTGGCCACGCAAACCCCAAGCGGGACTTCCCTCCGGAACCTTCCTGCTGCCCTCGTCGCAGTGGCTGCACCACTTGGGAACAAACCTGCAGCAGCATCTGCACTGGTGGTGCTGCACCATGTCTGCTCCAAGTTCAGTTGTGAATGAGTCCTCCAAAGAATCAGAGTGTGAAGGTCATTTTGAAGCAGATTTATAGTTCTGTAAAGGGCTCTGTTCAGAGTCGTGAGCCTAGAGATTTATAAGTGAGGCAGGCCGGGGAACGGCTTGCTCACCGTGTTCGCAGGGGAAGGATATAAAGAAATTTACTGCTTCCCTGACAACTGCAGTTAGATATTAAGAATAGGACCCTGTACTCTTGCTAGGAGTGTAGTTAAGAACCTGGGCAGACTATTAAGGGAGGTGATGGATATCTTCCATTGGAGAGTTTTAAGAACTGCTTGGATAAATAATAGGGAAGATCTAGAGTTAGTTGCTCCTGTCTCTTAAGAGAGGCCTTATGTCCTCCTAGCAGCTGTTCCAGCCCTGTGTCTTGTTTCTGTGATTGCCTTTCATGTAGTACTGTCCATCCAGTGAGTCTCTGAGAGAAGATTCATATTCTTAGTGCATTGCGTGGGGTAACAGGATCGTGGTCCCCAAGCAGAGCTACCAGGCAGTAAGAAAGACAAACAATAACTGACTCCACCTACCAGCAATATGGAGACAGCAGCCTGTGAGATCTGAAGTCCAAGAATGTGCACACAAAAGAAGCATTTCCCTCGACCATGACAGTAAAACCGCCAGACAACCACATACAGCATGTGATTTCCCAAAAGTGTCAGCCCAAATCCCAACTTCTTTGTGCCGCACACAGTTTCCCAGGATCAGATCGCAGTGGCAATGTGTAGAAGACACTTTTTAGTATTGAAAATTAATATTTTCCTCAACATTGTTTATGGAAACCATGGAGAGCCACTCTGCTCTGCCAGCTGCTGGGAGCTCACCAGCCATGAGACTTAAACTCTCAGCAAGGACAGGCAGTGTCTGTGGGGGAGGTTCTCATTCCTGGGACGCTAGGAAGTCCGAGCTTGTTCTGTGGAGTAGACGTTTCAGCACTGAATTGGAAGAGGCTGCCTGGGGTCCTGTAGGAAGTCCTTGTCCTGCGCCCATCCCTGTGGTGCTGCTGTTGCTGTGCGTTGCTGATGGCAACTCAGACATTGCCGTTGGCTGTTAGGTCATCTCCTTACCAGGGTTGCTAATGGTTTGATGAGAACACCCAAATATTTGGAAACCTTGGCCAGAGAGGAGCCTGGCTGGAAAGGAGCTGAACTGGGCTGAGTCCAGTTACTTTTCCCCCTTGCTAGTTTTATGCTCACAATGTCACTGCCTCCAGTGGTCCTGCTCTGGTGTACAGAGAGATGCTTCTGATTGTTCATATATAAAGAACTGTTGGATTTGGTATTCTTGGAACTCCTTTTGTTGACACTTTTTGTTGAGGCTTTCTGGAGTCTTGTGTATCAACTGTAAAGAGCACCATCAATTGCTGATGACCACATGCATAGTAAATACGAGCTCAGCCAGTTCCAATGCAACAGCAAATGTTCACACTTGAAAATGCAGTCTCTTGTTTTCAGTACTGTTGGATGCTTCCTTGTGCTGGTTGCTACAGGTCTAGCTGTTGTAGCACTGGTTAATGTATTAACATTTTGAAAGGTGACAGTTATATTAGTATGCGGGTATTTCATGCTTGTTGCTCTTCAGAGCTAAATACACTGGGTATCTTAAGTAAAGAAAACTGTTTCAATTTACAAATGAGCTTTTCCACCAAAATAACTATCAGAGGGTGGAGTGAGTAGGTTTTAAATTTACCAGGAAGTGGAATCATCTGGGTTCTGTAACCCAGAGACCAGAATCTCTGGAGACCAGAGATTCTCACCCAGATATCTGGATGGACAGTCCAGTGAGAAAATGGGCTAGGGCACAGCACACGGCAGACGGACTTTTGACTTTTTGTCCTGAATGCCTAGGCTTGGGAACAGTACAAAATTCTGACAGTAAAATATTTTAACAGGGAGAAGACTACGAGGAAAAGCATTCTACAATGTCAATGGTAAAGTCTACTGTGAAGAAGACTTCCTAGTAAGTAAGATTTCAGACATTTTTTTAAAATGTTTTTAAAGCAAATTGTTATTTTATATTGGGTTGTTTGCTTTGAGAGACAATTCAGTCTTCTGGGGGCTACGTTTGCCTATGTTGGAATTGCAGATAATTTTACTGTGAACTCTACGAGGATAGGATCAGGCCCATGGTTTCAATTCATGGCTATGAAACCATGTACATAACTGTCTGTAAGCCAGCACAAAGTGTAAATTATGAGCACAAACACCAGAGCCGCGTGGGCTTTGGACTTGAACTGCAGCCACGAAGCGTCGCGTGCCGGGCTGGCGCCCAGAGCAGTGCTGCTACTGGGGAAGAGCGATCACAGCGCGCGGGAGACGTTTCCCCCTGGAACGCGTCACCTCCGCGGGCCGTGTTGCTTTGCTACACGCACATTTTAATCACTGCTCTGCAGAGCTGCACTGTCATTACCTAAAAACTGTTAGCCATGGAGGAGCAAGTAATTTTCTCTCTACGTAGCCAGAGCTTTTGTAAATGCTGTGCTTTAACAGAGCCTGATTCATGAGAAGAAAAATGAAGCGTATTGCTGAGCTGCGTAGTTCCAAAAATACAGTATTTGTGCAATGAAGGGTGAGGATTGTGCAGGACTTGGAGAGAGATTTGATAACTGGCAGACCATCTATAATTACTAAGATTAAAAGGACAATGTGAATGGGAATTGAAATCGGAGAGAAATTAGCTTATAGGATGAACTGCAGAGTCAACGTGTTGAAATCACAGCACCTTTATTTAACATTAATATAACATTAATTTAGAAGCCTGGATCTTCAAGACTGACTTTCCATTTCTAAAGAGTATATTGCCATCTTTTTTTTTTCTTTTTTGCAAAGGAATTCCTCAAAATATATCCCACAACAAAAAAGTTATTGGCACTTCAGAGTGTGGAAATGTATTTCTCATCAATGCTATCCTTAAAAATCCTGGAAATGACTAAAATATAAGCTGTATTTGCCTTTATGTGTTACATCTTTGCTCTCAGCCTCGCACAGCCGGGGCCTGTTTGCAAGCTGCAACAACTGACCTTATCTGGTCTATATACCTGCTGGGCACCTCCTGCACAGTGGGGCCTGCCCTCCTTGGCTCAACCGCCCCGGTGCCAGCCCCTGAGAGAGTCTTCCTTCAAACTCTAAAAGCATTTGCTTTCAATGGTCAAGGGAACTTAGTTGTCATTTAAAGCATGGTGAGTGCCAAAGAGTTTTAGCTGCTTCAAAAAATTTAGTCTGTGGCATGAGGAGCTCCTCACATCAAACATTTAAAATCTGGACTTTTTTTAAAAGTACTTTTGATTTCTGCGTAAAAGGTGTTACAGCAAAGTTGATGTTATCTTTCGTTATGAGCAATTTCCACTGCACAGCCATAAAGCTATCCAGAGCACAGATACACCCTGCAAAATCTTTGGCAATAGCTGCAAGGTACATTCTTCTAACAAATAGTTTTCCCACATGTTTGCTCTTATTGAGGACGCAGATTATCTTTCTCTGAATCAGAAGGTTTATTTTGCTCATTCCTTCCAGGGAAGAAGTACTAGAAGTTTTTAGACCTTCTGATGGAATTGTAGTAGGGAAAAGATGCCAAATGGAACTGCCATGGTCGTCCTTGCGAGAGTGGTGCCAGTCTTCTTGTGTGCAGGGTGCTAGTGAAAGCGTTAGGCCTGATAAACCCTCAGCATATGACAAGGATATGACAGCCTCACAAGTCCAGCCCTGCTCAGCTGTAAATTCTGTCAGTGCTTAAATCGAGACTATCCTGACTGGATGTAGTGAATAATCAGATTAAAAACACAAAAATGGCACTGCCGAAGTGTGGTGCAGAGTTGTCTGATCTCTGCAATTTTTAGTAAAGATACTTCAGTATCAAGATTGGATATTATTGAATGGAAACAGTAAAACTTATCAATAATTTACTTTGGTTCTAGGGAAGTTACTGTCTTCCATGCCACTTGAACGTAGCGAGGCGAGCAGTATGAAACTTTTGCCTTGGCCCTGTTACGACAGTTATTTCATGAAAGGAAATAAAACAAATGACAGTTTAATCCTTCCCTGAAAGCTCTCAGGACACAGATGGGTAACTAGCCATAACAGGGACACTGTTCCTGGTGAAGTGAGCAAAACAGAATTGCCTTACTGTATAATAAATAATCCCAGTCAGATGGTCTTGTTCCATTTTGTTGATAAATTGCTGCAAAATCACAGGCGAAGGAAAAATAGCTCAGTAACTTTAATCTGTCTGTCTTTTTCAATGCTTAAATATCATGTAAAGAAATTTAAAAGAAATTTGTTTTTCCTGGCCAAAAAAAAAAAAAAAAATTAAATTTTTCACCACAGCAGCTTGAATCTTAGCTCTGTTATCTTTTTTTTTTCCCCTTCTTTTTGCTAGGTTTTTCCTTTTTCTCTTGAGGTAATGACCATTATTGAGTGGGGGTCCAGTAGAGGTTAAGAAATGAGAGAATTTCCCTCTAGGGAGGAGATGAGAGGGAAAATGAGCCTCACGTGACAGATGTTAGTTGCTGTGAGTAGGACTGGAGGAAGATCTGTCATTCTCACCATAAATCCTGAAAGGAAAATGCTCTAAAACCTTCATTTTACTCAGGCCGACTGTGAAGAGAGACGTAACACGAGCATCCTAGAGACTCTGGGTGTCCCCCGCATGTCCCTGCCCGTGTCGTGGCTCCGCTCGCCCCGCACAGCAGCGCCGGCCCTGCCACGCCTGCCGCTGCCCCGCGGAGCTTCCCTGCTCTGACCATCGCTGGGGGTTTCTCCTGCCTCCTTGCTGCAGACATCATCCCTTGCTCTGCAGCTGGGCGCTGCAGCGCACAAACTGGTTTACAGGGAACACGCAGGGCCCCATCTCCGGGGTATTAATGAAGGAACATTCAGTGACTGTTGGTTTGTGGGAGCAGGGCTTGTATTTTCATATCCTGGAGCACAGAATACAGTGAGACCCTTACCCTAATCTGGGCCCCTAGGCATAGCGGTAATGTAAATATTAATAATGATGAGGCTGTTTTCAGTTTGTGCACATGCTGTTTTCTGAGTCTGGTGGTGCAGGAAAAGGCCCTCTCCTAGGAAGGGATGCCGAGCTCTAGGAAGATTGTTTTTATTTGTGTAATTGAAGCTAGTGTCAGCTGGCATCAGAGGTTGGATTTTCCGTCTCAGGAAGTGTAAGTGTTTGCAGCTCTCGTCTGGGATGTGAGCTCTGTGGGATTATGTGTTAGTCAAGGCCCATCGCAGTTGCAGGAGATGCTCTCAGAAAAAAGAGACTCCAGCTGAAAAGGTAAATTGTTAAAGCTGCAGCCTCTCCCTTTCATATCTAAGGGTAATCACATAACAAATACAGTTTTAGATAATTGTGAGAATGTTGTGTTTAGAAGATTTGCAATTTAAACTCCTGTTGCAGTCATTGAATAGACAGACATAGGTCTTTATCGTTAGTTTAACAGAATAACGGAATGAAAGCTGAGAAGGGAATTTGTCACAATATTCCTGATACACAGCAGCCAAATGAATCTGTGAGCATATGAAGCCTCTGGCCATCACTCCAGGTTAGGAAAGAAGGTGCTTTCCGGCTGCAGAGCACTGGTGCCGCTAAGGAAACGTGGACAGATTCAAAGCACATGCAGCCCGAAGAAGGCTGGATGTCAAACACTGCTCAGCTCTCCAGGGCTGTCAGCAAAGGATGATGGTGTCAGCCACGAGCGGGGCAGGAAGGTGCGCGCTGCACCTTGAGCATGGGTCTCACGCAGCCCTTCCCTGCCCTCCCCTATCTCCCTCTTAAAGCAGCTCCATGTACTGTTATACCTAACACAGGTAGAGTGTGCCCATGTCCCTGGTTTCAACTGTGAAGTAAGGCTAATTTGTTGGGATATTCTGATTTGAAGTGTTGCACCAAGCCCACGCTTAAAATATAAATTTTATCATCTTCATGGATGCTAAAATCTATTGGTCTGTGATATATTTCACTTTGGACTTGAACCTTAACTACCACAAGGAGTGTGCAGAGCTGGCAGTTTGGATTCAGCTGTTAATTAGAACACTTAATTAGAACACCTTAGTAGTGCTGTCCTCTATATCAAGAAGTTACATGTCCACTGAAGCTAGGGGCAGAACTCCCATTACCTGGGAGACTTTGTGAGGGCCAGGAGGGGGGATTTTCTCCCAGGAATTTATCCCAGAGAGAGGAGAGATGTTTAAAGCAAGGCGCCTGTAAGAACTTTGGCATCACGGCTGAGAAAGGTGATGGTGAGCACTGGCAAACTTTGCACATGTAGCAAGCTGCAGGTCTGCTAATTGAAAAAAATTGTTGATTTGAAATAAGAGACTAACAAAAAAAAATCTCAAGCCTATAAAAGAACAATACATAGACAGTTAATACTAAATGAGCTTAGTGGAATGTAGTAGAAATGTGAAAGGTCTGAATTCAGTAAGAAGAGCTCAGCATTTCTGCAATTGGGTTAGGATTGTTAGGTGGCTCCCAGGAGTCGCTCTCCAGAACAAGACAGAATAGACAAGCAAACCAAAAGTCTTTGGGGTTTAGTTTGTTTTTTTCTGAGATCTGTCACTGTGGGCTAACTTGCAGTTATCCTGTACTTTACATTTGCTACTCGAATGTTTTGAGGGGTGTGCTACAATTCGTTTTATGCCAGGTAGTTGTTTCCCTTATTTCCTTTTGAGATGCTGATTCAGAAAGTCAAATTATTTTTTCTGCACTGAAAAGTAAGTTAAAATAACTGAAGCACACTTAAAAAGGTAGCTAAAGCTCTTCCAAATTACCTGTAACTCCTGCCAAATACTTGTAAGCAGACAACACTATTTCTTTTTCTATTGGGAGACTTAGGGGAAAAAATATTGTGATCAAGTGGTGTGTTTCCGCTTCTATAGTAAATGTTAGCACTAGTTGCTGTACGTTTTGAATTGAAATCTTTCAGCAACTGTTTTGAATAAAATCCAGATTTTTTTTCAGGAAGATGAGTTCTAACAGCTTCTTTCACAGTGTATATAATAGATGGTAGCAATGAATAACCCCTAGCAAGACTACAGTGCTGTGCACTATACAGTGCTGTGCACTATAAAGTGCTGTACAGTGCGGGTGAAGTTAATAGAGTGTGCACTGTCTAATGCAGAGCTGAGTTAAATCCATTCCTTTATTTTTTTTTTTTCTTGATCATATCACTGCAAAGCTTCCACAGCAGTTTACCTAAAAAGATCAAGTAAGAAAATCATTTTTTTTGCTTTCAGTTGGTGAAACAGAAAATGTGTTTGGCAGATGCTGACACATGGATCTCTCTAGGCTCCCTAGAAAGCATGCAAGTATATGGTTATTACCTCCTTAGAGGCTATAAAATGCCTGAATTTGAAGGCGAAATTAGCTGCCAGCAGAATTCCTAATTTTCATCATTCCTAATTTTCCTAATTTTGTACGTGGCCTAATCAACTGTTAGCTTTGTGCAGGACATCAAGTCCCTCCTTGCCCTATCCATGCCCTCCAAACATAGAGTGGGACGCCAGGAGAAGCGAAGCTGCTGCGCTAGCGTTTCCCCTGAGTCATGTTGCCCCACTGACCACAAGACAAAGCAAAGCAACAGGACAAATTAAAGGATTTCAGGGGAGATGAAGAATAGAGTTTGGGACTATTTTGCTTTAGTTTAATCTGCCATGAGGCTCCCATATCTTGAAGCCTGAGGCAGCTCCATTTTGTTCAATATATTTTAATTACTGCATTTAAATGTGTGTGTAAAAAACAAAGCAACAAGAACTCATCTGCATGAAACCAAATTTGATATTCTCTCCCTCTCTTAACGTGATCCCATGAATTTCTTACATTGTTGTGTCCCATGTACTAAGGGTCCCATGCAGAGAGCAAACAATACAGCAGTGAGAAGACAGATGCTCTGCTAATGGGAAACCAAGGAGGAGAGAGTCTGTGAGGGATTACAGGCAGCCTGGGGTCGGAATACATGATTAGCGCAGCACCCAATCCAGAAATTGGTTTTCAGAATTAAATGTCTGAAGCCTTTTGGCAAGAACTCCTGATCATCTCTCTTAAGAGCCTTTAAAGCACAGAGGAGCAGGAATCTCAATTCCAAGCTGAACAGCCGCATTCAGGGACTCTGCAGTGCTCTAACAGCAGCTGTGCCTATTACAGCTTCGTGCCCTTGTGCAGCAGCCACGGCCTCACCTACTGAAACGCGTGGCCCCCTCGGCCTGTTTGCAAAAACCTGCAGCAGGTTTCACACATCCCATCAAAGAAGCAAGTGGTTTGAATGAGATTCCAGGGCCTGTTTCCAGGAGGAGGGTTTTGTTTGGTTGCGTGCAGAGCAGCAGGGAGGCGCAGCGGCCTCTCCTCGGGCACAGCCAGGCATGTGAGGGCGCAGGAGCGACGCGTCTTTGCAAAGATCTGACGCTGCCTAAGGTGGAGACTTGGGGTCCTGAAGCTTTTGTCAGGCCTGCTGCTTTCTGAATGTTTTTGCTTTTGAAAGTGGTGATGAGAACATCAAACTTTAAACAATCCTGGGTAGACAACCAAGATTGGTTAAAGGACTGAGGGCAGACAGGAGAAACTGTTTCTCATAGTAGCTAGTGGGATTATCCTCCATGCATAATTTGTTCATTATATGCTCAAAATTCATTGTTAATTTCGTTTGGATTTATTGCGCATTTGACAGAAGAGTTCATAAACCCAAAGATTATCACAGGAGGACGCTAACAGGCCCAAATATTCAGGACAGAGGGAGACTTGTTTTCTTCTCCCATTGAAACAAAGACTTCTGGAGAGAGTCACTTGGGATTTTTTGCCTGTTTGATAATCAAAAGTATAGTAGACAGCTAACAAAAGAAAAATTCAGGCAGCCAAGCCTTGTACTTTATTTCTACTCTTCTATTCTAACATAATTAACATATTTCTCAAGGCTTATTCAACTTCTCAGAATCTTACATTATATAGATATCATTGGGGAGCTTGGTTATGAAGGTCTTGATTCTTGCAGGTTGGCTAAGATTTTATTACACTGGGAGAGAGATAAAGGACAAGTAAATATATGGGAGAAAGCATTTTTGAACAAACTAAGGAATAGGGAAAATAAGATCAGTTTTGCAATATTCACCTGCCTTCTTTGTGTGTTGGTAACTGTCATCTTATTTCTAACTCTCATAAGTGAGAGTAAAGGCTATTGTTTTATTTCAAGCTTTGATTTTCAAAACTGTCCTTTTTCTAAAAACTTTCCAAAATTTTTATATAAGCGTAATCAGAATCTATAAATGAATATTTATTAATGTTAAAAATCGTAGTCCTTATTTGTTATGGTTACATATGGTCTGTAGCCTCGTGAAAATTTCTGCCTAGTTTGAGATTGGCCTGCATTTACATTTTCTTACTGGTCTGCCAGCTAAATAGTTGTTTGGTTTAGTTTCTTTCTTAATGGCACCCACAAGGACCTTATAAAGTCGGACCAGAAGTAAACCTGGTTTTACTTATGCCCTCAGTGACAGTGTACATATAAAATAATGTTAACTCTGGTTTCGCTTCTGCATGGGGATCCTACCTGTCAACCCAAGTTATTTCACTGTTTGCCTCAATCTGATTTTCAGGTTTCTAGGCTGTGGCACAGGCTGGTACGCCCCAAACTTGTCTTCCTCCTCTAACTATGTCAGTAAAAGAAGGGGTGACAAGTGCAGAACGAACCCGCTTCCCTGGAGCTCGCTCAGTTTGCAGACTCGGGGCTCTGGTCCCTCTGCGCCCCGGCCGTTACGGCGGCTTTGGGGCTGGGGGCAGTTCATCGGGCAGCCCTTCTGCCTTGTCTGCTGTCTGCAGCCAACTGGCACTTCTGTCTCGCTGCACACACGAGATTTGTTAAGCTTAATATTTTAATCAAGTGCTTCAAAGACAGCAGTTACCCATTTTAATTAGCATTTTAAGACTTTGTTTGTAAACTCTGCTTTTAAAATTGAAAACTTAGCACAACAACCAAATCTGAATTCTCCAGTAACAGAAGCAAACACAGCAAAGCTGAAGTTCACAGGTGAAACATAAAAATGTGAAGAAAGTCATTTATTGGTTACCTGTAAGCAGCAGTGACCACACGGCTACCGTCATGTAGGAAAGTGGTGCTGCTGAGATCCGAGACTAGAATTCTGACTAGAATTCAGATAGATATAAAGGGTGAGCAGAGCCTAATCCAAATGTCAGCTCTTACTGAATCAGACAGTTTCACATTTGGCCAAATCAACGCCGTGATCAGAAAAGAGAACAGTGCAGTGGTAAATGAGAGTTCCCTGAGCCCATAAAATATTTTATCACTGTTATTAGACTTGGTGCCATTTTACAAAATCTTCTTAACTACGTAATCCAGCTATGGATGTGTTTGACAAATAACAATTCTCTTGTTAAGAACAAATCATGGTTTTAATTTAATAGGGTTAGTCATAAAGAGTGATTTTTTTTCATCAGCAAAACCCTTCTTTCTGACAAGCAGTATAATTTATGACAATCTAGTTAGCAATAAATGACATTAATCTGACCACTAAGCCATTCTTTTCTTGGAGAATAATGTTCTTTCTAATCAATAACTGGGTAAATGTGCCTTTGCATTCCTTATCAAATGACAGCCAGATGGTACTGGTAAATTCATTCCAGCAGGATTTTGGAATTAGCTAGGTTTGTACTATTGTTAATCCTCTGCTGTCTGCTCTGCTAGGACCTGCCCACCTGTTTCCAGTAACCCCAGAGTTCACAACCTTGGGAAATAGTCTAGCCAGATGGTTACTCAGATATAGTGCTGCCAAGAAGCATCCCAAGTAGAGAGGGGCCTTTTTTTTCCTGCCTCAGTAAGATGAAGAAAAAGCAAATACTTGGACATGAGTGCTGCTACCTGAAAGTGGGGAGATGTTTTATGTCTAGACTTGCATGCTAGCTCCATTACACAGTTCAGGATAATACTTTGCTGAATACTTTGCTGAAACAGCCAGCTAAAATAGTCTGTCCACCTCTGTAGTTGTTCCTGAACACTCTAGACTGTTACAATTTTATAAGACTGAGCTGTATTCTTTAGTGGGTAGCAAGCAGGGAGCTGTGCCAGCTGCAGTAGCATCATTTACTCACTCGCAGATACATAAAGGTATCTTAGACCCATCTCTTCATAATCACTTTTGTTGCATAGCAACAATAATTTGCCCTCCAACCTATTGATCTGAAATAACATATAATCCCCTCACACCAATAAAAAGGAAAACATATGGCAGCTTTAGGCTGTGAACCAGTAGCTTTTGAAGCAAGGGGATAGTTAATCCCCACTAAATCAAGGGGGCAATGGCGCAAGGCGTGCGCTCTGTAGGCTGAAGCTGCAAGGATGCATTAGATGCTCTGAGCCAGTTAACCTGGGCTCTGGCAGCAGTCCGGTTACCTCTGGCCTCCCATTCCATGTCTTTTCTCTTAGGTGACCACAATGATTTTCAGATGAGCTTTGCTATGACTTTAATTGCTGAAGTTAAACATGGCTGTGCAGTCCCATGCAAATACCCAGGCACCCCTTCCCTCTGGCAGGAAAGAATGCACGCGCAGCAATTAGATTATAGGGGACTGTAATGCGTAAGGGTAAAGTTCACCCACTGCAAATACCAGTTTCAAAATTAAATAGCTGGAGTTCCTCAGGCCAATGCTACCCTGTAGGGTAGTTGTCTGGTAGGTCAGTCATCTGACCTGATAACCCTCTAGGTGTCCTTTTTTTCTAATGTGTCTCTAAACCTGAGGTTGAAAAGGACTTCGATAGCTGAAACAGAACCTGCTTTAGGGACCCAAATTCGCAGTTGAGGTGTAAAATACTTGGGGAACTCAGAGCTTTGGAGGCAAGTGAGCAGAGGCAGTTCCCTGCAGACGTGTCCCTGCCACCGAGCGCGGGAGGGCCCCGCGAGCAGCCCTGTCCCTGAGCTGGGAGGCTCCCTGCCTCCCTGCAGCCGCTGCCCGGAGCACACGCTCCCGCTCAGCTCTTACCTCTCTGGGGTGCATCACTCTGGCCTGCCATGCAGAAGGAGCCTCAGCTCCTAAAACTGGACTTTCAGAATCACAAGGCAATTAAGTCCTGGCTCCTGGATTTTTGTCTTCCGAAACTATTGTATAGTTACTATCATATAGAGTATAGGCTGAAAAATAGCACAGTGTTTATGTCAAAGCTATCTTCTACAGCTAGAGAGTTGGCTTACTAATAATTCTTTCCTTTCTGTCATTTGAACAGTATTCAGGTTTTCAGCAAACAGCAGACAAGTGCTTTGTTTGTGGACACCTCATAATGGAAATGGTAAGAGACCTAAATTCCTCACCGTATTTCTTTTGATGTATTTCAGATAGTGCCCTTTGGCATATTGTGCTTTTCCTCTGACTGTTATTGTGTCTCCCATATTGTCAAGAGAAATTTTTAAATTCAGGAAGTGCCATAAATAAGCTAAAAAGTTGGATTGCTATCAGATAGGTTAGATTGGGCTTTTCTCCCTCCTACGATCATGGGAGGCTGCTGTTCTGCAATGTCAGGTTTTCCTATCAATAAAAGATAGCCAACTATAAATTTTAATACCAAGGAGGAAAAAAATGCAGAACAGCTTCATAGCAGAACATGGTAAAGAAAAAGAAAAGGCTGCTCTGTAAGACAATGAAATAGTGAGAGCTGTAGCCAAGGGAGACGGGACAGACTGTTGAGAGGGCCACATCCTCATAGCCCTGAGTTTGTTGCCAGCTCTGTGACTTTCTTTATTTACCTTCTGCCACTTGCTCCACCTCTGTTTTTTCTTTCACATCTGTTAAAATGCACTACAGCCACTGTCATTTGCATGCAGCCAAGAGTTAGTTACTTTTATTATAAAAAATAAAGGCTGTTGGTTGGACCAGGTAGTGCTGGCATCATCTCACTGGTGAAAGTATGATGAATTTAGACTGGTCTTTCTAAGCAGAAAATCCTAAACAAAACAAAGTAGACTGCACACTGGGGAAGTGCAGATCATGATATATGTACTATTATTATAATATATTGAGGTTTTCCTCTTGCTATAAAACGTGCTTCAGCATCAGCATGCCTAATAGAAGTAGCTATTGAGTTGTGAACATGGAGGTTCAGTAGAAGCTGGAACAGGGACTTAACTAATGAGGATTCTGGCTCATATCCTGGCACCACTGGTTGGACAAGTATATTGTTCGTTCTAGCCCAAGAGCGAATTTCTGGAGTTGTGTCATGCTGGGAGGGGAGGGTTTCTGACTGGCGTGCTTTGAGACGGCCGTTAATTGCGGGATCCCAGGCAAGGGGCCATGGTAGCTGAGTGCTGCAGTACAGTAGCTGCAAGTTTGGCAGGTGCTCACTGCCTTTCTCCCATCACTAAGTGCACTCCAGCACGAGGAAATAGCCCTGGCAGTGCCAGGATTTAAGCGCTGTTATTTGGCTAATTCCTTTCCTTTCCTCCCTGGGAGCGAGCAGCGGAGCGCTGCGCGTGCCCTGCAGCGGCACCGGCGCACGGCTGGGGAGCAGAGCCGCAACGTCGCGGCCCGACGCTGCTCAGCGGCCCCTCGGGCACCGGCACGGGCAGCTGCTCCGTGCTCACTGCTGCAGAGCTTGAGCTGGTGCGGCCTGCATAGAAACATGCCCAGAGAGGAGGACTTTTTTTTTTCCTAAGGACACATCAATTGTTTTTGCTTATGGGTTAAATAATATATTACATATATGAAATAGGAATAAATAGTTTCAGGACAGCTCCAATTCTAATGGCTGCCCAGGTTACAGACCCTGCACAGGCTACATAGTACTCTACTTTGCATAGTACAATGATAAAAGCAGTTGCTTTTGTCGTAGAATTGCAGTACGTTCCTTTCTTTGTACACATGGTAAAGGAGTAATGCAATTTGAGAGACCCTTCAGAGGTTATGTAGTCTTATCCCCTGCTGTAAGTGGGACTAGCTGGAGAATTAGAAAAGATTTTAAGACTAGAATAGCAATGTGCAAATTTCCAAAGATTTTGCAACATTAATGCTTATCATTCCTGTTTGTGGACGTTTTGTTTTCCATATATCAAATTGAAATTTCCTGTGTTGCGACTGTAACTGTTGCTACCTGCCCTTCTGCTGTGTACTGCTGAGGGGGCTCCGAGATGCTTGTCTTAGCAACTCCCTTTAGCTAGAGGAAGACTGTAGTTAGTCTCGTTTAGCCTTCTGTTTTCCAGATTAAAGAAATGTAGTTTCCTCAGTCTGCCTCAAAGGTCAAATGCTCTAGATCCTTATCCGTTTTATTGGCGCTCTGCTGGACCCTCGCCCATCTCCTTAGATCTCTCTCCGAGTGTGGCAGCCTGGACTGGACGCAGTGTGGCAGAATGGGCCCTGCAGCTGCTGAACAGACGAGGAGAATCACTTCAATCAGCAACCTGGCTATACCCTAGCTGGTGTGCGAGTGGTGGCTGCTTTAACTGTACAAGGATGCTGCAGCTAAAC
>JAVCKT010012938.1:0-13743 GCA_032273925.1 Rhynchotus rufescens
AATTTTGAGCAGCATCTGTCACACAAAAGATCCTCAGAGCATTTAAAGCAAAACTATAGGCTTCCCACAGCTGAAAACCATCACTGTCCAGCCCCTCACACTCAAAGCATTCAAAGATTATTAATTAAAGGATTCCTCTGATACATCTAGTCTTAGGGAAGTCTCTGATTCTGACTGTTGAATGTCTATTTCTATTCATGGTACGGATCTGTTGGTGTAATGCAGTGAATCTGTTGTCCAGGATGAAGTACCCACCACTTTCAGGTCCCCTGCAACGTATTTGCACTTCTGCTCTCAGGACTGACCCTAGGAGGAAATGGTTCTTTTTTTGTGGCTTTGTGGCTGAAATAAATATAGTAAAAAAAGCAAAAGAAATATTGTTTGGGCTGGAGAACATCAAAACTGACCGCCCAAGAGTTACAAGAAAACAAAATATGGTTGGTGTGTGTTAAGCGCAAGTCCTCTCATTTATTTTATGGATATCTTTAAGAAAAGGTAGATTGGCAAAGAAAGGATATTATGTCATAAAAGCCCAGGCAGGTAAGACTGCTCATCTCAACTGTGGGAAATTAGCCCACATGGGCATCTATGGACTATCTCAATTTGCTTGAAAGCAGGGATTAAAAGTAAGCTGTCTTGCCTTTCAGCACATACCTACTCAGAGAGAGAAAATAAGGCAGTGGGGGATGAAATCCCTCCAGACGGGAGAGGATTGGCCAGTGTGAAGAGAGGCTCCAATGACCACATGTTGCTTTGAGTCCATATTCATTCCCAAATATGCTGTGCCCCCATCCACCCACAGCTACCTCATGGTATGTTGATAAGAGTCTCATGCAAGTGTTTCTCAAACTTTTTTTTTCATCAAGAACTCGGAAAACTTATTTAATAACACCTCCTGAACTTGCTTGTGGCACGATGCTGTGATAGAGTTTGAAAGTAAAGGTAAGCTTTGAAAAGTCAAGTACTTGTTTTTCTCCTATTGTATTTGTTTGCATGTTTTCTGGTAGGTACTAGTTAATAAAAATAAATAAATAAATAAATAAATAAATAAATAAATAAATAAATAAAGGAAAGGTTTTCAAAGGTTTCATGGAGTTTCTCTGGACATCTATGACAGCACTTACAGACCACACTGAGCCTACTCACCTCTCCAATCCCAGGGTCTGCCGTTTCTCGCTGTGTTCTATCCCCATATCCCCATTTTCTCCATCGTTTTCTCTCAAGAAGGAGTGGAAAAAGCTGCAGCAGAATGAAAAAAAGCTTCCCAGTGTAAAAGGGAAAGAATGATGCCTGGCTGGGACTCATCCATCTAACTTTATGTGTCATCAGTTTGGACACGTAAATCTGAGTGTGTTGTCTAGACACTGTTTATAGTCAATGGAGAGGAAAAGGAATTTCCAGGATGCAATTCCGCTCAGCTGGGAGAGATCAATTGCGCTCGAGGAGGAACCATCTCTCTTTCCCAACCATAAAGCAAAGTCTCGGCAATAAAGCAGGCTCAGATATAGCCACCTATTCCTCAGCAGTCTGCAGTTAGCTGAGAAAAGCCCTACTCAAAATACCCACAAACAACTGTCAACTTTCCTAAACAGCTCCGATGGTGTAAGGGAATAAGTAGATTGGGAACCTCGTGTCCACAGCAGGCTTTGCACCAACCTCAAACTATCCAGAGCTCCTGACCACAGGTGATTTATCTGGGAAAGGATCTCCTCCAAAATCTGGCCACAATGCACTGTGCCAGAAGACGGGATTAGGATTTGGGACCATATGGCAGAAGAGTGATTGGACTGGCTCTCATTTGTGTTTGAGTTTTGAAGCAGTGGGGAAGTTAGATGGCATCAAAGAGGCTTAAAGCATCTTGCATTGTGCTGTGTGCCGCATCCAGGAACTGTGCCTGACTCCTAGGGTAGCAAGAAAGGACTGCCAAATGGCAAGACGACCAGAATATCGCTGCAGAAAACAAGACTGTGGTCTCTTTCCACCTTTCTCTCCTATCCAAACACAAGGAAATTAGAATGAGAAAATTAATAAATAAATAAAAATAAAAAGCAAGATGGGAAAGGGAAAAAGAAGAGGAAGAAGAATAAGAGAAAGGAAAGAATGCATGTCAGCCCAAACCCTGCTGCTGTGCCCGCATGCGCGCAGGCTGCCTTTTGCTCGGCTCACATCAACGCCTCTTATCCTCCGAAGTGATTTCCCCTGGAGTGAACCTATCAAAGATTTCCATCCTCTCTGGAGAGAGCAGTTCCAGATAACGCTGGATTCCCTTGTCAGTTTTTGCCTACCAGGCTCTGGCAGCGTTTTCTACCTGACGCTCTGATCTCGACACGTGCACGCAGAAGCAGCATGTGCGTAAGTGTGTGTGTGTATCTGGTACTATTTCCCTCTGTTTTGCAAGCAGTGCAGGCAGCTTTTGGCTTGCAGGGAGGAAGGGAAAACCCAACAAGGTTTGGCATCCACAGAGCGCCCTATTCATCCATGACTCTTGCAGAGCATGGCCCTCCTCGTAATTATTGTAATTATGATTGTTATAATAAAAATAATAATGATAATAAGCGTTATTTAGTGTGTGCCAAATCTTTCCCAATACAGCTCCTGCCCTGGAAAAGCTGCAGCTATGTTTTTTAAAAGGAGTCAATGTCAGATTTCCAAATAAGTGTTCCCTATGAAAATTCTGATGCTGCAATAGCTAGAAATTCAGAAATATTCAGCCCTCTCTTCCTTTGACTGTGACAACCGTACTGAAAGTCCCAGCCATTCCAACAGACAACTTTCTCTACACTGCAGAGTGGCTTTAAGACCTGGCTCCAACATGGGCCCTGGACAGTAGCTCCAAATATCCACCAAATATGAAGAGAGTGGCAAGATACGACTCAAACCGTGACCAGTCTGCTCCCTTCCTCCTGCTGCACTGATGTCTGCAACACATACAAGAATGCTAGAAAAATGCCACTCTCTGATTTTCAGTCTTACCTGTAACATTTTCACTGTATTCTTATTTACAATTCATGTTTATCTTCCAGATTTCTGTATAAGAAATATCACCCAGGTCATGCCTTGGAAGTAGCAAAGTCCTCCAAGGCAGTTGTCCTAAAGGCGTGGGAGGAGGATTGGGGAATGCAATTTATTGAAAGGGTTACAAACATTAACTCATAATTCATTTCCACATTAGCCCAATAAAGCCTGTAGAAGAAAGTGAAGTCCACAGCTGTGTCGTTGCCCTTTGGACAGCTTAGCAAAACACCCACTTTAGGAACCCATCAACAACATCACATTAAGACCCCACCATTTTGTGCCCTTGAGCATCCACACTGATTTTGCCCCAAAGATCCTGGTGGCCAGCGGTGCCCGAAGAAGCAGAAGGAAGGCAAGGTGTTCTCATGCACACCACAACCCTGAACAGTGCCATAAAGCCTGCACACTCCCATGGGTGTATAGTCACCACCAGGCATGTCTATAGATGCTGCTGGTGGGCAGACACCGAGGGGACCACGTAGGCAGAAGGGCTGCAGTGCATAGTGTCCATAGAAGTTCTTCCAGCCATCAGGGACGTATAAACAGCTAGCAATTCCTGAAGATCTTCACACTAAAATACAGAGCTCCATTAGAAGCTCAGCAGTATAGCCCCTTGACAGCAGACCGAGCTCTGGGAAGGAAAGTTTTAATTGCAAGCCCTGCTCAAGGTTCACCCGTGTTACTGTAAATAAAGATTGGAGACCTTGGCTCGTGGTTATTTCACACAGTTCCCCTGTTCTGGGAGTCCCAACCTTTATCAATTCCAGGAAGATCCAATAACGTTTTAAAGACAGGATGTGAAATTGGATTATGTGGCACTCAGGCTCTGAGCAGAGAAGAGGTAGCTCTCCTTAAAGGCCAACAGCAATCTCTCCTCTTTCACTGCCTGGAACCTTCACTGAACCTTGAATGGCGTAGCACGTGGCTATTCCATTTCACCTTGCAGCTGGCTTGCTGTAATTGATTATATTTGTCAGCTCACTTTTTTCTTTCTGTTTTTTTTTTAATAAAAAATAAAAAAGGCCATGAATGGATTCATGCTGCATGTAGGTGTAAACTAGAGTCGCTGCCCTGCAACAATAGTCTCTTGTTATTCTCTATTCCATGCTCACAATGAGACAGACACATTGAGACAGCGCAGAAAAATACAGCTTTAGAAACCTGAAGTAGGTGTTGCAGCCTCTAATCCAACCGTCCATCATCTCTCTCCTCTAATCTGCTCAGAGTCAAGGGGAACGAGAGAGAGGAGAAGGAGGCGACAAAAACAGTATCATGGTTACTGTGAGAGGGATGCTGGAGTGGACCACACGTGTGTGGATGGGTGAACAACCTCAAGTGCCACTTCCCCAGGCTGCATTTACTGGGTAAGCGTTACTCAGATGCAAAAGGACATATGTCACATAGGAATAGCTCAGTTCTTGCCATTATTTATTTAAAGGTCCAGCTTTCCAGTCAGGTCACAACCTTGGTCCTCTCCTTCAAAGCCTGAAATAGTTGGAGATTTGCAGTGCTGAGAGACCCCCTTGCATTCTGCAGATCTGTTTTCAGTGGGTTTGGCAAGTGCTGTGGGCAAACAGGAGGTTGTCACGCCACTGGAGATGCCACAAAAATGAGCGATCCGTTCCCTTTCCTCCTACAATTTCTCTCATCCTGGCAGTGCCTGATCAAAAGGGAAAAAATGGAGTTCTGCAACAGCTCAGAGCTTTTATTTATTTTTTTTAATAGAAAGAACAAAAAATCCACTTCCTTTACCTGTCCCATATGGCAGCCAACATCTGCAGAAGGAAGGACATGGGACTGTAGAGTGCAACTCAACTTCATAAACCCTATCCTAGCTTGAACTCCATATTGAAGCACCTGGAGGTGCTCTGCTCTTACGCAGTTTTAGATATGTGGAAATATATGGAAAAGCGTCTGTCTAGATGGCTGCCGCACTCCTATCCCCCTTCCAAAAGCCCTGAAAGGAACAAAGGGAATCCTCAATGGGAATTAACAAGGTGCAATGTAATTACGTAAAGAATAGTCCATTTACAAATGCTTTTAGTTAAAAAAAAATGCTTAGAAACACATAGCGGCTACATTCTTCACCTCTCTCCTCCAATATGTCGTAGGAGGTGACTGCCACCTCCTGAGGGGCTGCAAAGGTACGAGGAGATGAAATGAGAGACAGGAGAGCTAAGGGACATGCCCAAGGGCCACACTGTCCTCCTTTGCAGAGTTTTGCAGCCTTTTCCTTTGGTTTTGCAGGAGCTGGAGGAACGTGACAGCATCGTGCATCAGCTGGAGCTCAAGAGGTGCCAGCATCAAATTGGAAGGACGCAAATTCAGGATGAACATGAAGCTACGTATGCAAGATTGATGTTAAACCTTAGTCCATTGAGTAAATCCCTGCTTGACACTGCATAAAACTCCGGATCTGAGAAATAAAGACAATATTTGGTTTAAGTTTGGCAGGATGCAATACTATCCAGTAAAGCTCTTCCACAGAGATCAAAGCATGGTGCAGATTTGTGTTTGCTAGTGGAGAATCTGCAAGAATAGAAACGGAAAAGGTAGGTCTATCCCTGTCTCTGCTTCATGGAGGCATTTTAAGGGATGCTCTGTCTACAGCTGGGTGCAGAGGTGCCTCCTGTACCATTCTCATTGCTTCATGACGGGTCTCTCCAGCCAGCACTTTCAAGTTTAATGGTTTGAGTCAGCAGCTCATCATGCTCAGTAGTTCATGGATGGGACTGTGCCCAAACCCATTCTCTGTGGTTTACTACCCAGCTCCGCTTTTGCTCCTAGACCTAAATAATGAGTGGGTTTAATAGCTGCAAAAGCTGCCCAACTGTTCTAGCTGTATTTAGCAGCAAAACAGCTGCAGTTTGGGTAGTGGCCTTTACAGTCTTCCCTCCACATGCATGCTCACAGTCTGTCAGTGAGGTTTAACCTAATGCAGCCTCATGGATCTGTGCAAGGGAGTCCTTGTGCCTGCCGTGTGCATCTCAGACCTGTCTCCTGGTAGCATAAGAGTGTATCATGGTGACTCTGAGAACGTGTCACCAGCCTCCTACACATGAGACAGCTTCTGAGGGCACCAGAAGTCCTGTCTGAATTTAGATGTTGCATAGTATTTTGCAATGCCCCAAAGTCCAGAACAACCAGAGTCTGCAGCAGGTGCTTGAGAAGAGGACCTCTAAATTCAGGAAGCATTCAACATATATTTTTTTTCTTTCAGGAGTTCGCCTAATGAATCTTTTTCAACCTAATGTTTGTGATATGCAAAGGCAGCCGACACAACAACCACTTGCAGTCTGAAGGATGTCCTTGTGCACTCTTTCAGCTTGCTTGCTGCAAAATGCTGTCTGCCAGACAGAGCCTTTTTGTGTCAGAAGAGGTCATGAGCTAGCTTTACAAACTCTTCTTTCTTCGATGGCACTCATGGTTTTATAGACATCTGCCACCTCCACTCTGGACTATCTCCTGTTTAAAATAGTTCAGTTGCATTGTCAGGATCTTGTCTCTGGCTTCAAGTCCCAAGCGAGACACGAACACTAGTTGAATGCAACAGTCTTATGCCAGCTCATATTCATGCAAATTGCTCTGAAAATGACTCCTAAGGAGCAATCCAAGGCCAGAAAGTGCAATATTTTTGAACTAACACTCAGCACATATGCAAGGTCCTGTACCAAAGCATGTCTGGAGCAAGGCTTGCAAGGAACTATCAAGGCACCTTTGCAATGCCCACACTCCCAGCATGTTACCACTCACTCCTGCCTTTGACTGTGACTTGTTTGGAAAAGCACCGACAGCTTTTTCCACCTCGTGGCATTATTTAGAAGCTCAATTAGTTAATGGCTGCAAAGTGCTGGAAAGATGGATAGCACTATAGAAATGCTGCTCTAGAGAAGTACTTCCACTATTAAAAAAAATACGGAGCCAAATGACAGATCTGTGGCTAGAAGGGCCAGCATGTCAAAAGAGATGGACAGTGAGTAACAGAGAAGGAGACAGGCATAATAATTAATCTTGAGGTGGGAATTTGTTTTATTTTTAACTCCCCTTCAACCTGAAGGCCTAGGCAGGGCGTAGGAAGGAGTTGCATTAAAGACTTCCAAACCTCTATGATGAGGAGGAAGAGACCCTCCGAGCACAACTGAGACCCTCCATCCATTTCCACATCACTGCTTCCTCCTCTTCTTACTATTTGTAAGGATAAAAGCAAGCAGGAAAGAAAACCAAAGAACAGAACAGCTGATACAGACTTTCCCAGGCTATTTTTTAATATCGTAAAGGGGTAGGAAGGAATGAAAACTCTGCTAATGTGGAAAAAAGTCAAGAAGATGCTAACTCCCCTCCAATCCTTTTTTGCTTTTGCTGTGCTGCTGGCCCGTTCCCTTGCTGCAAGCACAACCGGTGTCACTAACCAGAGCCGAATGTGTGCTGTGCTTACAGTGGCTTTGAGCTTTTCCCTCCGAAGGCAGCTCTGTGCCGTCAGCGCTGCTGTTTGCACAGCTGAACGCCTGTAATACCTGACTCAGGGCTGCGCGCGGTGCAAATCCCTGCAGCTATCAGGAAATCCAATTTTATGGACACGGCTAAATTTGTGTGATGTGTTGGTGGATTAATTCACGAAGATCATTGCCTTCGCAGTACTGTAATTCAAGCTCTTTTCTTGCAGGGCAGAGAGGCAGGCACACGGATATTTTCACATCATGGGGCCAGGCAACAAGTGCCACTGTGGGCTGCGGAGCCAGTGTGCAAGATTGTGCTTGGCCAAAGGTCAATAGGGCTATTATGGTGCTGCCTAGGATTGGCCAAGGGCTTCAAATAAGCTGCCTGGATGGGTTAATTCTGATTTCACAGATATTGATAGGTCAAAAGGCTGCAAGCAATTCCAAGGACTAGATGTATATATACCGTGCTCTCTGCGATTTATTTGCTGGTTCGATGAAGATCTGCCTGTATCACTAAATCACACCTGCTTTGTGAGTCAAGATGGAATGGGAAAAGTTTTTTTGGAGAGGCAACAGTGCCCTGTGCCCTGTCTCATGTCCCTCTGCTCTCCACATTGGCACAAAGCTGTTTTCCCTTGTGCCGTAGGAAAGCTGCAAGTTGCAGAGGTTTCGTGTCCCCTCTGCCTTTCTGTGTCCCTGGCCACCTCTTTTCAAAGCTCTTAGATGGATATCACTAATGTTGCCCCTAGAAGGCCATTGCCAAGAAAGATAAGGCTAGTCTTGTGCTTGTGGGGTCCCTTCCATTAAAATGAACACCAGAAATCTTGTCCAAATGGTAGATTTCACCGACTGAGCAAATATCTCTTTATGCATCCAGCACGATTCAAGCCCGTTGAATCCCATCACCCTTACAAGTGCTCATAGTCACATATGGACCAAAAGGTGAAAGCAAACTGTACCAATGGTTGGTTTGCTCTACTGCATGAGTTTATTTCCAGTTCAGAAATAGCACAGAATAAACTTCCTTCATCTACTTGTTACCATCCTCAGCTGCATTTCCCTCCATGTAGAGCCAGCCTGTGTGAGCAAGAAAGAGAAGACAAATGGATTTTTGTGCTTATTTGTATATTTTAGCCCTAAAGGGATCAATCCTTATGTTTTAACCCTTGATATCAACAAACAAATGCCATTCTGGGATCCCTGGCCATTTTTTTGGTCATCATGATCCAAAAATCAAGTAACCAGGGGAAAAAAATCAGTGACTGATATTTGCTGTCAAGAAAGCCAAAGATACCACTGGGAGCTCAACACAATGGCAACCACTATCTACTTTCTTCAGAGCTCACAAGAGTCGGGACTGCACTGAAAGCAGGACCAGCACCTTGGTATCAGGATGCAAAGCAAACTCTCCCACATGCAGATCTAGGGACAAACACTCTAGGGAGGGTGGAGGGAGATCATTCCTTCTTTTTCATGGCTGGTGAGGAAGACGAGAGCAGTAGACGAGAGCAGTAGATTCAGGAATAGGTCATAGATTTGGGAACAGGTCCAGAAAAAACCTTGGAGGACATATAAGAGGGTGCAAGCATATAGTGTGTGTATGTGGGGAGGGGGGTGGTCCAATGGAAATCACAGGCTCATGCACTAATTTTCTGAGGTTTGGCAGGACCCTGGGAAATGACATGGGTCAAAGCCCAAAGGAAGAGGTGGATCTCACCCCCTCTCTGATGGAGGCTCTACTTGGAACGAGGAAGAAAAGTTCATCAGATGCCATGAGGAAGAACTGGACACCCTGCATTTCTTACAGAAATATCCACCATCACGGATCTGTTCTTCCACATCCCATGCCTTTTCCCTCTCCATCTATACCTCCTTCTCTTTAAGATGAAATTTCTCTAACTTACAGATGCAGCCAGACACTGCTCAGGAATGACCTTCCACCCCTTCCATTAAAGTCTGTCTGCCTTTCCCTCTCCTTATATCTGTCTATCACCGTGTTTGGATCATAGTTTCAAACAATGGAGAAGCCTCATCAAAAGTGTTTTCCTGCAGTATTTTTGCACAAATTGGACCATTAAACCTAGTGTGTGTTACTTTCAAAGTGCATTGTATTAAACTGAGTGGCAAACTGCGTTATTTGGTGCATAAAATGTATTTAGAATATTAGAGATGAATAGAGATCCTTTGCTCTGTACAATATTAAAATACGCTAATAAGTGAGAGAGAAGTTCAATAGCAGAAGGATCAAGTTGTGATTCAAGGCTGGAGAGTTAAAGCTCCCTGGACCACTGTAATTCTGACCCCTTCTCCAAATCATTATGCTAGGACATAGGGCCTTTCATTACTTGAGAATATAACACTGGGCTTTGGGAGCTTTAACTCCACATTTTCTGGCTCTTGTGGGTTTAAATCACAACTTAATGGTCCATTAAAATTGTTCCTTTGTTTTTTTCTCTTTCCAATGAATTAACTTGGAGAGGTTTCTAGAGTGAAAAAGGGAAATTAAAAATGTGGGGGAAAATGGAGCGATCAACTCTATTCTTACGTGAAAGCCTTTTGGGGGGTATTTCAAATGAAGATAAACACACTGTAAAACTGCTTTGTTAGTGCTGAATGATGTTGGGAGACCTTTACACAAATGAGAATCAAGATGAGAATCACAGAATCACAGAATGATTAAGGTTGGAAGGGACTTTTGAAAATTACCTAGTCCAAGCCCCTAGCAGAAGCAGGGCCACCTAGAGCACGTTGCACAGGATCACGTCCAGGTGGGTTTTGAATATCTTCAGAGAAGGAGACTCCACAGCCCATCTGGGCAACCTGCTCCAGTGCTCTGTCACACTCACAGCAAAAGCTTTTCCTCAAATTCAGTCAGAACTTCCTGTGTTTCACTTTATGGCCATTTCTTCTTGTCCTGTCACTGGGTACTGCTGCCCAGAGTCTGGTCCCATCCCCTTGACATATTCCTTTAAGGTATTTATTCATATTGAACAGATCTCCTCTCAGCCTTCTCTTCTTTAGGCTGAACCACCCCTGCACTCTCAGCCTCTCTTCATAAAGGTAATGCTCCGGTCCCTTCATCACGTTAGTAGCCTTCTGCTAGACTCATTCCAGTAACTCCGTGTCCCTCTTGCACTGGGAGCCCAGGACTGGACACAGGACTCCAGGTCTCACCACAGATGGGCAGAAGAGAGGAATCACCTCCCTCAACCTACTGGCCACACTCTTCCTAATCCACCACCAGGAGACCACGGGCCTTCTTGGACCTAAGGATGCGTTGCTGTCTCATGGTCCACTTGTCCACCAGGACTCCTATGTCCTTCTCTGCAGAGCTGCACTCCAGCAGCTCAATCCCCATACTGATACATGGGGTCATTCGTCCCCAGGTGCAGGACACTGCACTTTCCTTGAACTTCATGAGGTTCCTCTCTGCCTATCTCTCTAGCCTGTCCAGGTCCCACTGAACAGCAGTACAGCCACTGGAATATCAGGCACTCCTCCCAGTTTTGTGTTGTGAGCAAACTTGCTGAGGGTGCACTCTGTGGCTTCATCCAGGTCTTTAATGAATAAATTGAACAGGATTGGCTCAATACTCTGGCATTCTCATGCAATAATGCTTCTTTTTTGCAGTGCCTGATCGTCCCAAAAGGTATAATATACTGAGCAGGGAAAACAAGTAAGCCAGTAACAGGAGGAGAGAATAGGGTGACAAGCACATTGCAGAGGTAGAAGGAGTTTGCGTAAATTAGCTAGGAGCATATCTTGATACAGCAATAAGCTGTAATCATACCCTGACATTTACTGGTTATCACTATTTTTAATAAATACTAATTAAATATTAAGCACTGGCAGAAATCCCTTTCCTACCTGTACAACATAGATCTGGCTCAAAGTTTCCTGGAGACCCCAAATCAGAAGCTTTTGTTGTTTTCAACAGCCTTTCGATCAGGCCATTTCATCATCGAGCCTGTTGCATTTCAGAGATGGAACAAGAATGCCAGAAAAAAAAAAAAACCAGAGAAAAAAAAAAAGAACAAACAAACAAAAAAAAAGCAGGGAGACAGTTAATAATGCAGTCTGATGTGTGAGGCTGAAGAAAACAAATACCCCCGTGAAATAAATGGGGACAAATGTTGAATCCGCAGATAGCATTTGTAAAAATGGCACCCATTGGCCGATGTTCCCTTTCTCATTATTCCTCATTTGTGGAACAAAATCAGACATTATCTCCAGGGATGTTTTCAGATGTAAATAGATGACCAGACATGTTCTTCTTATTTTTGCCATCCCTTGTGTTTATGTTTCATATCATTTCCTGGGCACACTTCAATCAAATTGCATCAAAACTCGTGGCCAGATCAGCAGCGTTTTGACTGAAATGAAGATTAAACATTACTCAAAATGATTTACAGCCATCCAAAACTGCATCTAGAAGAAAACTGAACCATTTGTCTCGTATTTTCAGAGCCTCGGGGTTAGGAAGGTCTGTGCAGATTTATGTTTTTTGTTTCAATGGTCTTGCAATGACTTGCTAATAAGACCCATTTCTCATATTCTCTGTTTATGCAGGACACCAAAGTCACAGCCTTTCAATAACAGGGTTAGATATGAGCCAAGTTACATTAGTGGATAGCCCGTGTAATTTTTGGAGTCATTCTTGGGATAAACAGAGCATAGACCAGACCCACAGCTTCAGATCTCCAGAGTTGCTTCCCACCCCTGTTCGATTCTGCCTGTGCCGTTCGTCATCCAGGTTATTTGTATGAGACTCCAAACACAGCTTGAAAAAACTTTATACCTGAGTTCCAGTTCTGAAGCATAGCTGCAGAATTTCAGTATATTTTTCTTCCATCTCTTGAGTTATAGCAGTCATCAAAACCTCTAGGTGGGATATACAATGTCAATAGGGCTTTCTGCTCCAGAGTCTTGCTTTGGGATCTGATGGTGATCACCACAGCTACAGCATGTTCTGAAGTTTCCCCAATTATTCACTGTGTAGGGGTCTTCCTGCCAGGGACAGAACTCAGCTCCAGATTGAGACGCTCTGTGTGTTGAGTATTTCAGATTAATAGCAGAAACACAGGGTCTGTGCCCTTTCTTTGGCCCCTTCATCTTCAGAGATTTGCTCTATTTACTTGAGAGGTCTAAGCAATTTTTTTTTTGTGAAAATTCCTTTCTTTTGTTTTCCAAAAGGACACCAGCTGATAGCTAGATGAGGGAGAAAAGAAACCATGATATTCCAACAGAACCGATGTCTTAGGGCAAAATCGTTAACTCTTTCACTTGCTGCTGAGTCTGGAGGCATAAGGAAGAGGTGATTTCAAGAGCCATGCTGCCAAATAAGAAGCACCTTGGTTTGCTATGACTTTGCATTCCCTGCATGATGCCACAGGGAAGCTCTGAGCCTTTCTCATCCACCACAAGACGGATTGATGCACTCCTTGCTTGATATGTGGGAAAACCAAATCCAGGGTGTACCTCGCTGCATGGCTTGTCTTCACAATGACTAACTTTAATTAGCTTTTTTTCCCTCTTCTAATGTTGATTCACATCTCACAGCACTTCGCAGTTCCTGACTCCCTGTCCTCAGCTGACGAGAACTGGGGTTGTGCATCTGTCTTTCACGGCTGTCGCATGAAGCGAGTCCTCTCTGTTGCATACAGATGAGCCTTGGCTCTCACTTGTGCGGCAGCCAGAAGGAAATCCGCAGGAATCACAGCTCCCCAGGTGTAAGAGTATGAAAAAAAATACAGATTTGCAGTTTGTGGAGAGCTGGTGGAGGATACTAGGGCTGCTCTGCCAACATTTGTGGTTTTACTGCCAGCCTCACAACGTCTAGTAGTAGTTTCAACCAGTACCTCAACTGGAAGGGTTTTACATTAAAAAGAGCAAACTCTGTTTAATCATCTCCATGGAGCAAAGCCAACACATATGAGGGTACAAAACCACTGTGCAGTAGAAGGACTCCAAACAACTCAGCTTTCCAAAAGCCTAAATTGTTCTCTTTCAACATTTGTGACTGACATTGATAAGATTAATAGATGGATTGTACTTCTGTTCTGCATAGTTTCTCGCAAAAATGACTGACTACCAAAAATAATCGCTATATTTTCTTCAGAATTGTTATGTTTGAACATTTCCTTTACAAAGTCAGCTTTCAGCCCAATGTTTGAGAAAAATATTAAGCTCTTTCTCTTTCTTTCTCTTTTTCTTTTTTCTTTTTCTTTTTCTTTTTCTTTTTCTTTTTCTTTTTCTTTTTCTTTTTATTTTTCTTTTTCTTTTTCTTTTT
>JAVCKT010012940.1:7300-18563 GCA_032273925.1 Rhynchotus rufescens
TTGTCGTCCACCATGACACCCAGGTCCCTCTCTGTGGGGCTGCTCTCCAGCAGGTCAACCCCTAATCTGTACTGGTGCCCGGGGTTATTCCTCCCCAAGTGCAGGACCCTGCACTTGCCCTTGTTGAAAAGGGAACACAAACTATGTTACGGCAGTTCCCACTCCCCTGCGCCAGAACTGTGGTTCCCTTAACCTGGACGGCCCGTGCCTTTCCCGCAGTGCGGCGCATGGGCCTGCTCAGCTCGCACCATTTCCCAGGGCTTGGGCTCAGCGAGGTGCCTGCGGCGCTGGCCGAGCGCGCCGCGTGTGGCTAAGCTGCTGCTCGCGTGGGTAACCCGCTCCACGCGGGCTAACCTGCTCCTCGTGTGGCTAACCCGCTGTTTGTGTGTGTGTGTGTGCCGCAGGGAGCCGCGAGACGGCCTTCACGTACGCCGTGAGCGCCGCCGGCGTGGTGAACGCCATCAGCCGCGCGTGCCGCGAGGGAGAGCTCTCCAGCTGCGGCTGCAGCCGCACGGCCCGGCCCAAGGACTTGCCCCGAGACTGGCTCTGGGGCGGCTGCGGCGATAACGTGGAGTACGGCTATCGCTTCGCCAAGGAGTTCGTGGATGCCAAGGAGAGGGAGAAGAACTACGTGAGGGGCTCGGAGGAGCAGGCCCGCATGCTGATGAACTTGCAGAACAACGAGGCTGGCCGCAGGGTAAGAGCGATGCTGACCCCGCGCTGGAGCCCCGCACAGGCTGATTTTGAGCTCAGGATTAAGTTGGGTAGCAAAGTGCCCGGAGCTGCGATGAGGGATAGCCCAACAGAGCCCAAGTAGTGCCCTTGAAAGCGTGTGCAGCCACTTCGTGCCCATTTCTCTGATTGTAGATGGTCTTATATTCCTGGCGATGGAGGGCAGCCGTCAAGGTAAGGCCAGCGAGCTTGTGGGCTGGGTGAAATACTGTCTGGCACATGTGCATGTAGACATGTAAGCCCTTACCAATCAACCTGGTGCAGACGTGGCCCATTTGCCAGGTTTACGTCTCCGAAACCACTTCCCAGAGTCGCCAGAGTGACAAGGTGGTGGTGAACAGGACAGCCTGTCGGCTCGTGGAGTATTTTTTTCTCCTGGCGTTGCTCAGATTCTTGGGAATGAAAGGCCAAAGCCAAACACAGAATCAGACTGTCTGGCTATCACTGAAATTTACACCCGGCTCAGCTACCCTGGTTTTGGGCCAAATAATTTGCATTTAGGCAACAGACGCTTTCTGAAACGATACCGAGTTTTGATCTGCAGAAACCTAGAGATGGGGAATCCATCACTCCCCTTTGTAGTATGCTACCATCATTAATCACCCTCACTGTTGTAACATTGGGCCTCATTTATCATTTGAATTTATCTGGCATCAGCTTCCAACTGGTTCTTTTTCTGACTTTTACAGCTAGATTGAAAAGCCCCACAGTAACCAGAATTTCCTATCCACGGAAGTATTTATATACTGCAATTTTTTCACCGCTCTTTTTTTTTTTGACAACTAGATTGAGAACTTAAGTCTCTCTTGCTCTCAGACATTTTCTTCTGCCATCAAATCATATTTGTGTCACTTCAGTGTACCCTTCCCAGTTTTCCCGGGTCCTTTAAGAAAGGAGATACCAGAATTACCTGCAGGGTTCCGGTACTGGTCCCTGTGACACCATGAACACAGGTGAAGTTGCCCCCTTCGTACACATTCAGTGTGTGCACGTCTGATTCTCACTCTGTTCCTGTATCTGTGACTAGCAGCCTGGAATGTGTTCAGCATCCTGACGTGGTGTGACTGCTGAATCCTGCTTCTTTCCAGATGCAGAACAGAAACACTTTACTGAACATTTTTCCCTTCCCTACCAGGTGTTCAAGAATTTTATCGTTGTAGTATTTAAACTGCCTAGTAGTTTACATTTCTAAGGTTTATTTTATTTAATGCTACTAATGCTACAAAAAACCTTATTAAATATTCTTAGCCTTTCTTTTGGCTACATCCTTACTAATATCTGTAGTATCATTAATAGCCTTTTTAATTTCTATTTGCTACTGAGTTGTCTTTCCCTTTACCAGGCATGTGTTGCTTTTCTGCATATAATTTCAGCTTCATTTTGCCACCAGAGAGGGTTTTCTTTTTTCTTTTTTCTTTTTTTTTTTGGGGGGGGGATTGTGAAATTGGTATATCTCAGGTGAAGCTTTGCAAATGCTTCATGCTTTTTCATGCTTTTGTTTTTTTCTTTTGCAAAACTACATTGAGGTAAATTTGCAGTTGGTTGGAAAATAGTGGGCTTGACAGCTCTGGAACTCAGTGTTTTGTGTATTTTTTTGTTTGTTTGTTTTTTCTTTTTTTTTTTTAATCTTGGGATGCCAAAGAGACTGAAGTTATAATTGCCCTTGCCTAGGAAGGGGTTTCCATTCACCTGTGGAAGAGTAGTGTAAAAGTGAAGTTCTCCTCAGCAGTTAGACTGAACATCCTAGATGCCTGGAGACATGAACATCATCAATTACTATGAATGAATATAGTGCCTAAAACAGGGAGCGCATGGCTTAGGCACCCTTTTAAAAACCAGTCCTGTTGCCTTGAAAGAAGCAGACCAAGCAAATGGCCAGTAGGTTGAGGGGCTGGCTCAACTGTAATAACATCTGTATTAGAAGATAAATAAGAAGGCACTTGCTCCTCAGCATGGGCAAAACACCCATTCCTTGTTATACTTGTCTTGTTTTAGGGGCAAGAATCTGAATAACTGAGCTGTGACTTCAAATGATGATACAGTTTTAGGAGGAAGAAAGTTCGGTCCTGTTCAGGAACACAGCTTAAAACCGTTATGTCTCACCTTTACAACAAGGTAGAGACTTATTTAAACTCTGTGGGCAGCTCTGACACACAGGCTTCCTTGGGCTCTGCAGACAAGACTGTCAAGGCTGGGTCTCCAGTGCATGTAAGACCTGCACAAAAGTTTTTCATAGAGTCTAGAAAAAGGCAATGTTATTTTAGGCTTGTTTTGGTAAATATTTAGGGCTCTGTAAAATGTGGCCATAGAAAATAATCTTAGATTAAATGAACACAAATCATTTTAGATTAAATGAAATAGAAGTATAAACAGTTTTGTAATTAAGCTTGTGGTTCAAAGAGTAAACACTGATAAACCAGGGGAACCGATGCTCGATGTGGAGGAGGTCTGGAACTTTTGCAAGTAAAAGATGCTAAACTCATTACGATTCTGCATGCCAAGCAAGAGGAAAAAGCTTGTAGGAAGAATCTCCAGACCCTAGGGAATGAATAACTACCACAAAGAAGCTGTTAGGACTAGCCTGAGAGCCTACTAAGAAAGCAAAAAAAAAAAAAAAAGACCTGATAGCAAACAAATAGCAAATAAATAAAGTGAAGCACCGTCTTAGAGGTCAAGAAGCGTAAAGGTGAAGTGAGAACAGTAAAAAATCAAGTTGAATCAAACCTCGAAGAGGTCAGGAGAAAGGAGACTGCTATGGGTTGAGGATGGGGCTGCGTCTCAAGACAGCAGCTTGGGTCCCTAAGGTGAATACTTCATCTCGGGTTTCAAGTCAGGATGAAGGCATTGCTCAGGGGGATGGATGCTCTGTGTCTGCTTCATTGGAGATGTCTGTTTCTGATCTCAGGATGCCTGCCTGAGGGAGCAAGTGTTCACAGACGGAATTTTTATGCCCCCTTGGGATTGTGCTTTTCAGGGAAATCCAGGGAGGGCACCCAGGGCGGGTAGGAAAGGCCTAGGACAGTCAGAGGTGGTTGACTGGCACCTGTGGGAGTGAGGAAGGCACAAGGAGGCAGCTCATGTTGGGTGAGGAACAGAAGAGGAAATGGAGCTGAGCAGCAAGCACTGAAGCTCACAGCTGGAAGTGGGGGGACAGATCAGGGGCCTGCTGAAGGAGTTTGGGATTGAAGGACTCAGAGTGAAGGAAGAGGAGACGGGAGTCCAGTGGCAGCAAAAGACTGGAGAAACAAAGGGCTACGGAGTAAACAAGACTGGGTTTGGGAGTGGATTGAATGGATGAGGATTTGGGGGTGGTAGGGAATGGAGGTACTGTACTCAAGAAAGGAGATGACTGTGAATGGATCTGGAATGTGGGTCTGAGGTATCTGGGAGGTATCTGCTTGGTGTGGTGTTTGGCCACTACAGGACAGCCTTTCTTCTTGGCTGTTGGAAATACAGCAGCAAAGTTGAACGTTATATAGTGAGAAAAGCAGCAAATTTCCAGAAATGGAAACTACCACCACTAAGGTGGAAGCAAAACACAGTAAAGCTTCAAGTCCTAAAATCATGGGGAATCCTCATGTTTCCTCCCAGCACTCTGAAAGCAGCTCAGCCAGGGTGAGCGTGGCAATGTTCACAGGCGGATGAGAGGGAAAAGACAGCAAAGATCAAGTGGCAAAAAGACGAGTGATTCGACATGTGTTTCTCAAAGGATGATCACACAAAGCTAACTCAGGAGTTTTCTTTTAACACATTACTGATTTCCTGAAGGGCAAAGTAGATTCGATAGGTCTCATTTGAACTTCTTTAAGACATTTCTTGTATTTTCCACGTGAGGAACAGTTAAATAGGGAATGATAAGGGAAAGCCCAGCAGTTATGAGATGGATGAGAAATGTGTTCATGGGAAGATGTCAGCAAGTTGTGTGAAAGGGGATGTTTTGATCTAAAGGGTGCTTAATTAGCAGAGTTCTTTAAGGACTGACCTCAAGACCAACACTTGATGCTTTTGTTTATGAGCCTTGCCATAAATATAAGGAATGTGCTGATGAAATTTGCTGCTGATGCAAAGCGGGCAGGCATCACGAACATAGAAGAGGTTCTGGATTTTGTCTATCAGCTAATTTTGACTGTAGCAGTCAAGAAAAGGGTGGCATTCAATCAAACAACATTAAGACCATCATTTGAGGTCTTGTACGGAAACCACTTTCAGGCATTAAGAAACCAGTAGAAAACAAAATTGAGTGCAGTCAGCTGCAGATGGCTGCAGATGTAATGTGGCTGTGAAAGTGGCAAGTAGCCTAGGATATGTGAAGGAAAGTATTTTCATGAGACAGGAGAAATATTAATGCCATTGTATTAAGCTCTGAAATATCGTGCACTGTTATATTGCCAAGCAGAATGACCTCAGGCTAGAAAAGCGCTGTTACAGGTGACCCAAGGGGCAGGAATCTTCTCCTAGGAAAACAGGCTAGAATAGCTTGCCGTGTTTGGCCTAGCCAAGGGAAAGCTGAGAGAGGGTATGACTGATGTCTATGTTAGTGGGATAAATAGCAGGGAAGGAAAAGTACTTTTTAAGCAAAAGGCCAATTTGGCACCAGAGCAAATGGCTAAACTGAGTAAATACATTTAGCTTGGAAATCAGAAAAAAAAAAAAAAAAAGATACTTTATCATTGGAATGGTGATGAGAATAATGGTGGCAAAAAAAAAACCCTAATTGCTTTTAAAAGACCACTCAATATTTTTAAGAAAAATGTTTTTTGAAGAGGTGCCCACAATAGCAGGAGATCATCCTTAATAACCCTGGAGGTCCCATATAGTCCTGCCTTCCTAGATGTTCCGTTTTCACTTCAGAGATTCTGCTTTTGGAAGTTGGAAGGTCCCTGTGTAACACCATATTCCTGAAAGCTGGTTCTGAAAGAAAAGTGGAAGCGGAGAGGTCCTAGAGACAGAGTGATCGTCAGGACAGTCAACCCACCCAACCAACCTGGCCCCTGCTTCCAGGCTGGCGATCGCTTATGATGTCTAGGCGTGTTTTTGCCTTCTCCCTCCAGTTTCCTCTAGGTGAGAAAGCCCAAGTCCTCCGTGAAGCCTGAGGAGCTCTCATGGCGGAGAGGAATTTGTCCATGATCTCTGTGATTGGCACAAGGAGATGAGAGGGATGGGAGGAGAACAAAGCTCCTGGAGGCAGCCTGACCCCCCATCACCTCTTCACTCCGCTTCGGAGTCCTCCTCATGGTAGTGGCTCTTGGCTTTGTGGCCCTTGTTTGTTTGCCTTTGGCTGTTATCTCAATATGACCTTTCTTTCCATCTGCCTTTTCTTCCATTTGCTCCCCATTACCGTCTCTGATTTCCCGCCTCGTTCCCTATGTGTCGCCCTGTCTGGCAGCCCGTGGCAGTCAGTCCCTCCGCAGTGTTTACCCAGTCAGCATATGGCAGGGCTCAGTCGTCAGTCACTCCATCCAGGGCCAGAAGAGCCTGGAAGGGGGTCCAGCTAATTGACCACACAGGAATTCACCGTTAATTCCCTTCCCGTTCCCATTCTTGTGCGGAAAGAGTTGGAAGAGAAGTTGGGCTGATGGCAAAGGGCTCTAAGCCTTTCCATTAGAGGTCTTTTCAACCTGTTTAAGTGGCACAGCCATCGATCAGACCCTGCCTTCAGAACCACGTGGGGGGTCTGTTATCCTTTACCTTGACCCCAGCTCAGTCAGCAAGGAATTCTCCCATTTCCCCCACTTTCTCCCCACGCGGGCGGCTCTGGGAGAGGCGCTTTGAGGCGAGAGCTCCGGCAGCGCCCACGGCAGCGCCCACGGCAGCGCCCGGCTCTCCGGCGATAACGGGCAGCGCTCGCAGCCCCGGCGCCGCTTTTACCCACGCGGGCCAGATGTTTTGAGCATCAGTTGCTTTAAGCCAAGTCAGAGTAAACTGGGTCCCGTGACACTAGCTGAGAGGGATCGGGTTGCAGTGTTTTTCTACAGGAACAAAGCCTGGGATTAGGAAGAATCATAATACTTTATAAAAACACATGCAAGGGCAAGGGAGGCACGAGCAGCCTGGGATTTGACAGAACCCTAACCCAAAAGTGCTAACATGAGCTTCCAGCCAGCAGCTTTCCTGGGAGCCGGCTTGGCCTCCTCATGATTGAGCAGCCAAGCCATGCTGAAGCTTCAGTAGCCCTCAAAAGCACCAGATGGTAGCTATACCAGCATCCTTTTTTCCTTTTTCTTTCTTTTTTTTTTTTTTAATTTTTAATAAGGAAGACTTCGTATGCAGACTGCTTTGTTTGCGGTAGGCGAAATTGCCCTCATCACCTACCCCTTGGCAAGCAATTGCAGAGAGCTGGGAAACTTTATTCCCTGCCAGCGAGCGAGGCACAGAAGCAACCTCAGTGTCTGGCTGCTTTCTTGAGCATGAAACCTGGCTAGAAGACCTATTTTGCCATCTCTCTCAGAACATCCCATTTTCTCTCCCGTTCTGTCATCTCCCACACCAGCTACAGCTGGTGGCAATTTTGCAGCTGAAGCCAAATAGCTGTAATTGGCACGTGGGATCTGGCAGAGGCAGCGCCCTGCAAATGTGCAAGATGCAGCGGGGTTGTGCGAGAACAGATGTGAGCCTCATACTTAATGCATGAGAGTTCTGGAAGTAAAATCCTGTAGCATTTAGTAGCTCTGATTTAACGTGGAGGCCAGCTCTTCACTTTGTAAACTTTATTAAGTTCCTGTTAGTGCTGACAGGATCTCACACAGTCTGCAGTTTTGTGCCTATATTTGACATTAATGGAAAGAACAAACCCAACCTGCATCTCAGTTTATTTTCGTAGGTTTGGAGCTTTGTTGCTCTTTTCTGATCTCTCCCTCCTGCTAGCTGGGAAGGGAGCAGGTAACCCTTGTTCTACGTATCACTGGTTTGCTCTTTCGAGAGTTTAAAGCCCACTGGCCTACATTTTCAGCATTATTTGTTAATTTTGGTTTCCAGACTTTGAGGATGCTACGTTTTCATAGGTATAATTCATTTCTAGCCCCTATGAACTCCTCAAAATGTAGTTTAAAGTAACTCAGAAGAGACAGCACTGAAAAAAAGCATTTGATTTTTAAAATGTGGGCCTATGCCCTAGCTGCAGTATCTCTAGAGCAGTGAAATATCTGGACGCGAGAGGGCGCGAGTTTGCAGCCTGGGCCTGCAAATCTGCTCTTCAAGTGCTGAGGGCGGGAACACATTGAGAAGATGTGGGCTGTTCTGCTTCAGGGTAAAGGTGTTAATCTTTCACACTGCTACTACCATCTCTGCTTGTTCTTCTTGGGAAAACAATGACTGCTTGGGAAGCTGTAGGGGACTAAGATCCTCAACAGAGACAGCAGGAAAAGGTGTGGATCCATGGATTTATTTGCAGAGGATACAGAGGTATTCTTAGAGCTGTAGCATTGTTTACTGTTTTAACTGATAGCAAATGAGGAGGTTCCCAGGTGTTTTCTTTTATGACCTTTGAAGGGAAAGCAATGTGATCACAGAATCACAGAATATTCAAGGTTGGAAGGGACCTCTAGAGATCATCTAGGCCAACCTTCTCGCTCGAGCAGGCACCCCTACAGCATGTGGCACAGGGTGGCATCCAGGCGGATTTGGAAGACCTCCAGAGAAGGAGACTCCACAGCCTCCCTGGGCAGCCTGTTCCACTGCTCTGGCACCCTCACAGGGAAGAAGTTCCTCCTCACCTGGAGATGGAACTGCCTGTGTTTCACCTTACACCGTCACTGGCCACCACTGAGAAGAGCTTGGCCCCATCCTCCCTACATTCTCCCTTCATGAACTTAATCAGAGCTTGTTTAATCTATCGTGCCTTGCAGCTCTGTGACCTGCCTCATGTGGCAGCATGAAAGCTTGTTCAAAAGTCACTATTTTGACATACTTAGAAGCCGAAGTGAGCTGATATTAATGTTGCTGCATTTGAGGCCTCTTGGCTTTCTGTGTGGAGCTTCTAAAACTCACCCTAACATCTCTCGCCCTCGTATTGCTGTTCTTTATTTAACCTCCTACTCTTTATTGTCTCTTGCTGTTGCAGCAGGCGTGTGTGTATGTGTGAAGAATATTTATGGCTCTTGGCAATGCATCTTCCCATGTACCAGTGGCTTGATAACGCTGTGATTAAACAGCTACCACAAAGGCAGGGTAAAATGAATCGAGGGAATGCTCTGAAGGTGAAACTGGGCTCCAAAGCAAGGGCTTTAAAGAGCACTTAGGGAAAAAAAAAAAAAAGAGGAATCCATTTGGGCTAAATTCCCATTCTGGGAAAGAGGCTGCTGGTGAAGCCATTGGTGCCTGCTGGAGATGGGGATGCAGGTGCAGAGCCCCAGCAGAGGCTGCAGAGGTGCCCTCGGGCATTGCTTGCAGCGCTGTGCACACACATTAATCTATTTGCCCATTTGTAACCCATTTACCCGTTGGCATTTGTATATTGCCCACTGTCCCCGTGAGCACTTCTTCCTCGGGGCACGTTTGCCCTGCCCGGTGGGAGCAGACCTGAGGGCACGTGTGTGGGGTGCCAGCCCCCCGCGTGCGCCGTGGGTCCTGCAGCCCCTTGTGGGCCGCAGGGCTCCAGGTGCAAAATCCTGGCTCTTTGCTGGGCAGAGCCGCGTTTTCACTGGCCTTTCCACTTCCTTGGCTCTGCTCAGGCTGCCACGGAACCGGTTCTTTCCTATTGTTTTGCCCCTGTTTACCCACCTAGGATATTTCTGTTGCTGTGCCGATATATAATGCATTGTGTTTCATGACAGCTCTGGGGCTGGAAGAGGAAGAGATGTATACAAAGGGAAATATTTAATGGGTAGTTGTGGCTGGTATTTATTATTTACACTTTAATGAGAGAGTAACTCCGGGATGCGTCTCGGGGCGAGACGCTGTGCTCCCTGGGGTGCAGTGAGTGCCTCTCCCGTGCTTCTGAAGGCAAAAACTTGCCCTTTAGACAGCTAAAAAAGTAACGAAGCCAGCAGGAGAGCAGCTGCCTCTCGCCACAGGCAGTGACAGTGAGAAAAGTGTCACCCACTCCGGGTGCTCAGACATTTCCCTGGAGTTTCTTTCCAGGTGGGCATTTGCCTCCAAGGGCTGCCTTTCTTTCCGGGGTAAGCGCAGTATTCACGGGGTGGTTGTGCTGCGTGGAGGGCAGCTGCCTGCCCCGGGCCCTGCACGGGCTCGTGTGCTCAGAGGGGAGCCCGGCCTCCTGCTCAGCCCCCCTTTGCTGCCCTAAAATGGGGGTGTTCACCCCGAAATACCTGGCTCTCACTGGGCAGTCTCGGTGTCTTTGAAAGCCTGCGACTTTGGGGTGTATCTTAGTCTGTTAAGCTAATTGCAAAACCGTCTGTTTGGGAAAAGCTTCTGCACAGTGTCATTGCACCAGCTTCTGCCTGCTGGTCGTTCTGTTTCTTCGCTTTTTCTCCCCAAAGAATAGTCATAGTTAAGTTTATGCACAACTTAAATAATGATGCATTGCTTCAAGAGCGTTTCTTAGGTCTTCAGTCTGGGAAGCACAGGCCCTGGTCCTCCAAAACACCTAGGTGCCTGTATCTCACTTTGTTTCGGAGGGAGTAAACGCCTGCAGGTTAGACATTCCAAAAAATCCTCTTATTTCTAACCTTTCTGTAAACTTGCTCTGAACTGCTGCTCTGTCAGTACATTTACTCCTAATCAGAACTTTTCAACAAGTTCTGAATGTGTCCTGAGATCATCTCGGTGAGTGAGGCAGGGGAAGGGAAGGGTAAATGAGCACGAGTTGCCAGGATTTTACCCTGGAGAAACGAGTGTCCCTTTGCCACGTAGTGGGGTGAAGTCACTTGAGCTTCTCTGTAAAGCACTAAGCAATGTGGCCATTGCCATAGTCGTAATTTATCTTCTCAGCCTCTGCTCTCGGTGTTTGGAATGGACAGCATATATTTAAGTGTCCTATTTATGAACTGCGTGGAGAAACACTGAACTGCAGAGGGGTGAAGGATTTTATGCCCCTCCGTGGCATAAAGACTGATAGTTGGTCTTGCCCAGTGGTCATGTTTGTAAGCAGGTATTTCCTTAGACATCTCTTTTGCCACTGGGAAGGAAATGGTGCCAAAGATGTCCATTCCTGTGCCCTGTGCGGTGGAGGAGGATACCTCGGTGCGTTCTTCCCTGTCCCCCAGCAGGATACAGGGAAAACATTTGGCTTAACTCAGCCCACGAGAGCCACTGGCAGCAGCTTTGCAGAGCAGCCATCGATTTATAACCAGATCTCCCTGGCAAGGGCTGTAGGGACCAGGTTGTGTTTGTGTGCAGGGGTTTAACCCTGGCAGAGGAGTGTGGAGGCCCTTGAGTCCCAGCCCCAGTTGTGCCCACGTTGCTGGTAACCACTGAAGGCTTCGCCCCTCTACAGACCCTGCTCTGCCTGGGAAGGCCTCTGTTCTGCAGGGTGTTGTCACACAAGCTGCATCCCAGCTCCCTTTAGAGAGCGTGAGCGATGCGCTGACAGTGCCACAGTAGCAGCAGAGGAGGAGAGGAACTGAGCCAGAAA
>JAVCKT010012941.1:0-13787 GCA_032273925.1 Rhynchotus rufescens
CATTAAATATACTGAGTACTTTATATTCACTGTTCTTGAAAATTTATTTAATGGAAAAACATATACTTTCACAGGCAAAGCTACAGAAGAAGAAATTAAATCATCATTTCTGGAAACATTAGGAGAATCCTGTAGCAATCCCAGTGAAGTATCCTACTGTGAATTTGAAGATTACTATGAAGGATTAAGTGTTGGCATCATGGATGATGATGACTTTGTTAATATATTAAGGAACCCTTGGGGAATTTAGAGTGGAAGAAGTCAAAAAAAAAAGAAAAAAAAAAAAAGAGAGAGAAAAGAGACATTATAAAAAAGAAGCAAACAAAGTGAGGATTTAGTCTTGACATGCATTACTTCACAATTAGTGTCTTACATTGCTTTCAAGTGCTGGAAATTTTACTGTGCTTTTAAAATAGTAAACAATGAGTTGCTTAATGTCCTTTGAAACTAAGGACTTTGTAAATGTAAATACTCTTCACTTCTTTTTATTGGAAGTCGTAAAGGCTATTCCCCACACCAGAAGACATCATCTACTTGATATGAAGAGAAAGCATCTTATTTTAAAATAACAAGAAAATGGAAAATTCATGGAAGATTAAGAGAAAAAATAATTTTATGATGCACTGTGGTAAACTTTAAATTTGACTGTATAAATATCCATGAGATCTTTTTTTTTCAACATTTTCTGCTTATAAAAATAATATTTATCCTGATAACATTCTTTTAGTTTCTTGTTTCTTATTCTGATGCTTAACCTGAAAGAGAGCAGTTCATCCTCCAATTTTGAGGATGTCTGCAGTATCCAAAGAGTGAAGAAATTCACATCAATTAGCTTTTAAACTAGCACGCAGACCACCTCTGCTGCTCATAATTATTCATCTTGGTCAGGCCTCCAAGGCTGAGCGTTGAATCCCAATGGTTTTAACAAGAATCTTGTGTCTGCATATGCTGTGCAGCCTTTCACTGCACAAACAGATTTTGTGATGCACTTAATCCTTTTCTATATTTTGCTAAGTTTTTTTTTCTTTTCAAAACAAAATGTAAATATCTCTTTTGTACTTTTTACTGCTATTTTTTAAACTAAAGCTAAGCAATTATATCCTTTATCCAAACTGATGTATAGAATTTCATATCTGCTTCAAAAGAATAAAACAGGAAAGTACATAAAAGAACACCTTGTCACAACAAAAATTAAACCATAAAGTGAAATATTCCTTGCTGCTTCCTTGCTAGATATGTCTTTCAGTGTAATAAATCTTGTTAATTCTATAAGAGTCATTGTGTAAAGGAATTTTAAAAATCATTATTAATTTTCTATATATTTTTGATAGCCTTTGGTTTCTGTATGCCTGTCACCAAAATTAACTGTGTATTCATCTGCATTTCTTGAACCTGTGCAATTAAAATACAGTAGGTTTCTCCATGCTTGTCTGACTATGTTTTGAACGTATAGCCTCTGGCTAACAGAACTTTCCTCTGAGACAGAATTTCTGTTTCATGGGAATTTGAGGTCAGTGCTGAAATGAGACTCTGCTTCTGCTATGAATGGTTGGCTTATTTTAGATAATATTTTCTTACCTTGTTTTGGTAACTTCTGCATTGTTGTCTTTTGATTAGCAGTTTATTTGCACTCGGTCCTTACTTTGTTAATTGGATGTCTCAGAATCAGTGATTTTATGAACCCTGTCTTCGGCTAGTTTTATGGGGATCTGCTTCTTACTGTGTCTGTTCAAATAACTGAAAAATATCAAGCGACATTTTTATTAGTCTTTCAAAGAATAATCTGCTCAGATTTGTTCACTTAAGAGAACTGGACAGCGTATTAAGTTTTAATTCCATTTACTGGATGTGAGAGTCATTTGAGAAGAACGTATTAGTATTTACAATAATGAGTTCAAAAATATTTTGCTGGGAAAACTGAAATTTTAAAGTCAAATTGGAAATGAACGTGAGGTTTTACTTGTTTGTTCAGGTAGTGATTTGCTCCTACCTTTATGCTTTCACTTCATAATTCAGATATGTCAGTGCATCTTTTGAATTTCATTGTAGCTTTCAATTTGAAATGCATTTAAATTTCTCTTCAGGGGTAAGGAGGACTCTAGATGATCTCGCTGGTGTTACTCTTAGAAATATTATACCATGTTATCCTATGGAATGGAATGGAAAAAAAAAGCATAACAACTGGGTGTATCCTTAGTAGCTCAACTTGCTAGTAGAGCAACATGTCTTGTTTCAGTTTTGCTCTCATCACTAAATTAGGCTCTATTAAGTGATTGTTACTTCCATAGCTTTGATAGGTGTGCATTTTTTTTCCTTCATCTGGAGGTGAATCCCTTGCAGGGTAATCCAAGATAAATTCCAAAGGTCAGGCTTAAAGAAAAAGTGACTAAAAATGCAGGTAGGTATTCCTTGCTCTGGTGCTTCTGTGAAACGTAATGGGCACATAGCGTCTGGTAACTGTAAGGTCACTCATGCATCGATGGTTGCCTCAGACCACGAGCTCTGATGTCTGTGGGGAATTTTTAATAGAGGTTGCACAAGCACCTCAAAGTCATTTTCCATCTGCTTTCTGGTGTCCATGGTGTAAACTCAAGTTTCATAGTGTAAAAAAAGAATTGCAGCCCACGGCCGAGCTTGCCTAGTTAGTAGAAAGGCACAGAAACGACTCAAATCACTCTCTCTAAGGTCTGTTTTGGTTGGTTGCTTCGTTTTCATAACTGTACTGAAAACTATATTGAAAATACACTGAAATTGTCAGTGCTGGAGAGTGTAGCCTGGATTATTACCCCTTGGAAATCAAATACTGCAGCACGTACTCTGACTATGGTGCCTTTATGATTCTGTAAATTCCCCCTTTTTTTTTTTTCTTTCCAGAGTATCTAAGCCTAAGCATATAACTGTTGTTTGAAGATATTTGAAATTTGCTTGTATGGGCGAATCATTCGGAGACGAGAGCAACCAGATGTCATGCCCCATTCTTTACAGTTTTGTATATGAAGCTCTCTTCACTTTTGCCATCCAGATATAACAGCAGCTGTCAAGATTGTTGTTTTCAATAAGGGTGGTCTTAGTGCTATGTTTCTGTTCTCATTTGCTTTTATTTAACTGTAAGTCACTTGAGGAACCTGAATCCCTTTTTGTTTATCAATAGTTAGTAACTTGAAGCTTTCTAGAGGTGTCTGCAGGGATTTTTACTGCCTTTAAATATGTTTCAGGTAAATATCATCTTCTCTATTTGCTACCTTCCTCACTATTGCCCAAATTTTTTGAATGAGAATGTATCCTCACTTAGAAGTAGGGTTCTTGGTCTGAGAATCTGTCTGACTTCTTTACCTGAAACTCACAGCTTAATAAGACAAGTTGGTATTTTCATACCACCCTATTTTATACTTCCGCTAAAAAGTCTTGGTTACCTGCTATAATTGAAACTTAGATGTGCCATACACTGCAAATATGTTTTACCCTATTATATTCACGTATACCTAGAAGACAGGTATGAATCAATGCAATGGTGCAGCTCCTCATTCCTGAGGGCTCAATGACCGTGAGCTCAATGTGCACTGCGAAGTGTGTCCTCCTTTCTGTAGGACAGCCACGATAGCTGCAGTATTTTTAAGAGCAAAACATAAAGACACCTTGCAGTGAGGCAATAGGGATTAATGGGGTTTCTTCTGCAGCTTTTTTACATACTTTTCATGCCAAAAATCCTGTGTGGTTTTAAGTTGGAAGTGAAGCTCACCTGGAAGTGCTAAATTTAGGTTCAGAACGACTCCGTTCAAAAGCCATGTCTTGGTATCCTCCTTTTTTATCTACCCCATTTCTGGGGTTACTGTTGGTAATTCTGCAGATGTTCTTTGATAGTTTTGCCAAGGCCCTGATAAAATTCATTTTGGGATAAGCTCACTGTGGATGCTCTCTGCTTTGTTTCAGGTGTGGAAACCCCCGCCTGTTACAGGAAAGCACACCTAAAAATCACTGTAAGTTAACAAGAGCAGCTTGAGTGATGTCTCTTAAAGTAATATTCCCTTTTCTTGCAGTTTGTACTAGGTGACATTTAAAGTCTCCTATGACTAATTCTGGGATCCTGTGTTTTCTCTTAGCATGAATTAAATCCTGCAGTCACGCTAGTGAAATTATTCCCCTAAAGTCATTTCCTTTGACAATAGTACTTGTCTTGCAGATGTTGGTGATTAACTGCAGTTTTCGTTTGTGATTAGTCCATGAAAGCAATTGCAAGAGACTTCAATTCTTCTGCTTTCTCAGTATTGTGAGACCAAGTGGAAGAGCAGCTGGGCCTTGGAAGCTCAAACCTTTAGATAGTGATGTTATAGCAGTCCAGGACCCCATATAGAGTTCTGAGGCAAAAAGGGATTTAAAATACTTAATTGTCAGTCCAATGATTCAATCTAAATGTCATTTTAAAATATTTTTGGAAGGGCCTGGTGAACAGCACAATTTAAATCAAGTTGCATTATACTAGTCTGCTTCTCAGGGGTTTGATAAGACTTCCGAGGAATACTGTTCTGTATGTTATTGTTGCATAGTTGTAAGTAACTATTGGGAAAGAAGAACCCAGACAAGCTTTGTTTTTGGGGGGTTATCAGTGTCACAAAACTAACTTTCCACGCAATTTGTGGTCTTTCCTGATACTTCTCCCAAACTCTGCGATTTCTACGAACTCTTTCCAAGCTTATTTTGATACCTCTCCAAACTCTATTTGTTCAGAAGAACTTTCCTTGTATGCTTAGTAAAATCCACAACCCTACAAACACCCAACAGCAAAAATCCCCGGTGGGGACAAGGAGACTGGAGTGATGACCAAAAAAAAAAAAAAATCCAGATAAACTAGCTCTGATGGCAACGCTACTCATCCATTCTCAGATCATTCATTATCTCTGAACCTTGTCAAATCCCCTTGGAAGTGTAAATACTGTTCAGTGAGGAATGACTAGTGAAGGGCTCTGTTACTATACTACAAACCAGACTGCCTATGTACAGGGTGACTGCATGATGGAGGCAGATAGCTCCTCCCTTGTACATGCTTCACAAAAGCTGAACACAATTTTTGACCCCTGTACTCCAGAAAGTAAAGTTGGTCAGTTCTACATCTTTCTGTTACAGGTAAGATCCTTAGAAGAAATGTAATTTTTTCATTCTTCCTTCTGGAGTGTCATCCATGAAGAAAAGCCTTCACCCCAAGCATATGTCTCTATAAATATTCTGCCTTCACCTAGCATAGGTCAGTATAAACATTCTTCATGGGAAGAAATCAATCTGAAGGAGCTTTTGCAAGGTTGCCTACTCCATTACCCTCTATCATCTGGACAAATAGGGTGTCTAGTCCCTTCTTATCTGTGATGGAGATTCCACAATATCCTCAGGTAATCTGATCAATTGCTTTGTTGTACTTATTGTTAGAAACGGTTCCCAACTGACTGACCTGGACCTTTCTCTTGCTAAAGTTTAAGCTGATTACTGTTTCTGCTACCTCATCCTTTTCTTACACTACAGTTTGAAGACCTCTTTGACCTGAATTCTGGTAAATATGACCTCTTAGGAAAATTACATTAACTGGGCATATTTAACCCACTTCCATTATTTTCCTTTTAACCAGTTGGGGCCTCTCTTGTCCTGAATGTGGCAACCTAAACTAGGCACAATTCTCCAATTAAAGTCTTGCCAATGAGATACTCGTGCTGCAGATTTCACTTCTCAGAATTCTCTGGGGTTAGTTTGGCTACTTGGTTGGTTTTGGGGGGGGGTGAGGACAACCTGATGCTGTTAATTTTGAGGTTGTGATGAGATTTAATGTGCAGATTTCCTTCCTTCTTAAGTTATAAACCTCTTTGCCTAGTTTCTTCTGCTGGGAGGTGTTCCAACTGGAAAATATTTAGGGTCTCTACCAGATGGGAGCTTTGTGCTTGTGCTTCTTTTCTAATTTTTTCATTTTTCTTTTTTTCTTCTTTTTTTTTTTTTTTCATTTCAAGTGTTATCATTGTGTATTTCTGATGGTATATGGAAAAAAAAACTCTTTGAAATGAAGCATACTTTTATTAAGTTTTGATATGCATACCTATCTCACATGTTATAAATTCAGGTAGGCCACCTTCAGTCTGCAGATATTTTACTGTAATTTCCAAGCCAAACCTGGCTTTCCCTGAACTGTGTTCAATAGGTAGGACTTTTATTATTTCCTGCTGCTCTGTTTTCAGTATTTCCTTAAACTAGGATTTCAATTGCCTGGAGAACTAAAAGGTTTTGTTCAGTTAAACACAGTGAAAGAGCTCTGTTACCAGGTGAGATATTTCTTCAACCCTCTTATTAACTTACTAGTGTATTTATTTCTACAGTGTTTTCTTCTTCCTCCCCAGTGAATTAATTTCCTCTAATAATACATTAAATTATGAAGTGACTTTCAGACAGAAGGAGCAACCACAGGGTGTTTTAGACAATAGTCTGGTTTATTAACTAGTTAGTATTCTTTTTGGCTTTGCATTTTTCTCTCAGTAAAATAAAATGAATAGTAAAAGGTGTAGTGTTACTACTTCTTAATAATCATGGACATGAAACTGCTCCTTTGCCATTTTACTTGAGAGCAATCTTTTCGATAACTCACTAGATTAATTTGTGCTCTTAGGTTGTGCAATTGCAATATCTGATTGCAATAGTTAATGTAGACTATGTAATCATTATTTATATCTATGAGCAGTTGAAAGGTGGAGGGAAATGGTTCTGACATTTTCAAAAACAACCCAGAAAAACAAACCCAGCAGCAAAGAAATGCTCACCTAGATTTTTTTTTCCCCTAATATCTCTGCTGATACAAATCGTTGAGAAGTACTGAACAACAAAATGTTGTCTATTTAGTAACGTAAGTAAAATGTTAATGGAGGCTGGCGCTGTGTGTCTGTGCTACTGGATTGGCAGTGTGTCAGTTCTGTACTGTGAAGCTGAATGGATGGCTGACGGAAGAGGACACAGAGCCACTTCCCCGTGAGGAGAGGTGATGGATCATTTTGCCTGCTTGTATTCCAGAACATATTTTGCCTAAGGAAAGGACAGAGTGGTTAGAACGCGAGCTGACACATGTAGCCTCCTAAGCAATCTTAAAAATTCATGTTAAAAGCTTAAGCCAAGAAGATACTAAAAAATACAAATGAGGCTGATAAGTAGTGGCAATTTCTTGCAAGATTAGTATAATACTCACTTAATTATGTTGCTAGTGGATTTTAAACTATAACTCCCTTTTCTGCAGGAAAGATAGGGATGTTCAAATCATATCGTTAAGAGACTTTTAAGTATACACTTAAGATGACAACTTTATTCTCAATCTATCTCTTTGTATATTCTGACGTCCACAGTACAGTTTCTTCTCCTTTTGATGCAGAAACTTCAAGCTGGGTCACATGTCAGTTATTTCAGTACTGTCTTTCCTAGCGTTGTAGCCCCTGAAACAAAGTCAGTCATGGATTGATCTGGAGAAACAATTATTGCAAGATCCAATGCTGGCCTCAGAAAACACAAAACTTCAGTCCTAGAAAAGGTGCAAGAGAAAAAAGATGATAGAAAAGGGAAGATACATTAATGATACCATCAGATAAGTTTAACATAACCACAAAGGTCTCAATTTGCTTATTTCTTAACAAATATCAACAATATCAATTTTTAGAAAGAAAAGATTATCGAAAATTTGGAGTAAATTTCATCTTCACATAGATTTACAGAAATGCTAAACTAGAGCTCTGCACAGAAAAGGTTTTAAAACATGACTTTTGTTGTTTAGGCAGCTCCCAAAGAGAAGATCTTTAGAATTCATCCTTTTGTGGCAAGGTCCTGAGAAGCTACCATATGATATTTTTGATCTACACTGCACAAAGTTTTAAAAAATAACAACAGCCGCATGATACAGAAGTGCATCTTCCATTTTGTCTCTCAACACTGACTAGCAACTACAATAGGAAGGATGTTTTTGATGGTTTTCTTGGGTCACTTTTGTTAGCCTCCATCTTGTGAAAAAGCAGATGAAACATGAGTAGAACAGAGTGACAAAAGTGACTTTCTCATGCGTGCCTTGCCAATAGCTGCCTTGCATGTACTTAAATAGCTTTCCTCGCCTCAGCAGTGGTAGATTGACTTCTCTTTGCCAGTCCTGCCAATTTCCAAACTGCAAGCTAAGTAGAGTATCATAGGTTATCAAACTGACACCTTGAATCCCTGCGGGGACTCCCAGGAAGGTAGTAGTGATATGCAGTGTGCATTGTGTTCTTGAGGTGAAATGCTACTTGTTAGAAAGGGTATAATGTAGTGAACTCATGGTAGTTTGCATGCTTTTGAAGCGGGAAGGGATGAAGGTGGGGCTACAACAACCACATCCCAAGAAATAGACACAAATTGTTGTGGCAAGTCTCTGTCAGTCTCGGGCTAGCGTGTTGTTTAACTTTTGACAGCTATTTTAAGTGCTTCTGATATGGTGTTAAAGTCTTGAGGCTCTCTACCTACTCTGTAGAAGGGTAGGGTCTTCCAGATTGGAGACATCTTTTGGGATATAGAGGATCTTAGGGAAATTAACACATTTAAGCTAATTGGAAAATGTTAAAAGTGATCCCTGCTCTAGTTTTTGCTTTGGCGGGGCAGATAAGTTTAAGCCTAACCATATCTTTCTGGGCTGAGTTTCTATTATAAAAGACATTCAAGACCTTGGGCAGGAATGCTAATGTATTAACTTCGCTGTTTCCCCCAGTTCATAGAAGTCACTCCACAGCTCCATTTATGTCACAAGTGCAAAGACAGAGGTATGGGGCTGGTGCTTTATTGCCTAGCTTATAACTGCCCTCCCCTATTCAGCGCACCAGGTATCCTGAGCAGATGGGCTCAGTGAGAGCTTCATCGTAGTACTGTCTTCAGCAAAAGTACTGTTGGGCCCACACTTCCCCTAGTTGATCCAAACTCTCCCTTTGTGCTTTTGAGGATACTGAACAACTAGACCACTGCAGTTCAAAACGAATTTGGGAAAAACAATCTCTCAATGATATCAAATATTGCTGAAATGCTCCGGGGTGACTGGAAGCAGGCAACTCTGACAACTAAGTAAAACCCTTGTCCAGTGTGTGACCAATGCTAATTAAGTGTATAAGCTGACTTGCTTACAGACGCGCCAAAACTTCAAAAAAAGGAACTTGCTGCGTTACAATCTCGTTTTCCTCAAACCAAGAGATAGGCTGCTAATGGAGAATCAGCTAGGCTGTTTCTGTCCAGACTTCAGTTCTGGAACATGACCTTGCATAGCTCTTTAAGGATCACTGCCACCTTGCCTCTGAGGAGAAAATGCTGACCATTCGCCCCAGGATGAGTGTGGTATTTCTCATTCTGGCTTTCCCCTGCCAGGTAGGACAGTGATCCAGTTTACTGCTTATGGCAGAAATCTATGCCAGCACCTCTAACTTTTGCAAGTAACACAGAAGCACAAGCAGAGGAGATGCAGTGTTTATCTCTTGAGAATATTGTGCTGTTTCCATGGCAGTAGACAGCTCAGGCCAGATTTGGGCAATCTTGTCTGCAAAGTAATATGAGAAAAAAAAAAATCTGAGAGAAAAACTTGACTGTAGCTGAATGCAGACAGTCAAAATTAATCAAGCTTGCATACACTGAGATTGGATCTGCTATATGAGACTGCAAATGCTATGAACGAAGCTCTTTGCTTCCTGCATAGCTAAGCCATCTGATTTAAAACCTGCCTGCCTCAATCAGTGGAACTCTGCGTAAGACTTGAACTATTTGCACTCTGAGAGCTTCCCTTCTGCCACATAAGCTATAGTTCCTACTACTCCTAAGACAAAGTCATTATAAAACGTAACTATTAAACAATGAAACAAGAGTAGAGAATTAAATATTATTACAAAAGTCTTTTCTATTTGCTGTTGGAATGATCAAGAAAATGGCTGCTTCTTCAGGAGTGTGTTAAGGATCATCTATGTAATCATTAGAAGATAAACTATTAAAGCAGATTGTTGCCTTGTTGGGATAATTGCACTGTTGATTCAGACTAAAAATTAACCAAAATAATGGCGTTTATTGGGCACATAAGGAGTCATAGATGAGGTAGACTTCGTTTAGCTTTGTTGGAATTCAGAAACCATGTCGAACAGGGCCAGAGAGAAACATAAAACAATTCCTAAAGAATTTTAGTCAGTGTTCCTATTCTTAAAAGCATAGACTAGCTGTTTAATCACTATTTGAATATTGATTGGTGATAGTGAGTGGTCTGCTGGATGATTGATGCCCCTATTTTTTGATTTTGTTAATTATGGTATGCTTTATCCTGTGAGTACATATATCCAACTCAATTCAATCTTTTCACAGACTTAGAAACTCTAAGTTTCTAAGTGAGACTAAGTTTCTAAGTAAGACTTAGAAACTCTAAGTTTCTAAGTGATTGCTCTAAGTTTCTTTATAAGGCGTCACTTGTACAGTGGTCCTGTAAACTGGCTGTTTCTTAATACAGTCTTTGTCAATGAACTGAAAATGACAGATGTTTCAGGGCAAGATATATTGCAGATCTAATTTTTTTTTTTTTCTGAAGAGACTGCTAAAATAGGTGGTGAGGCACCTTGCCCGTTTAGACAGATTTTGTACATTCAGGGCATGCTCTTCTGTAGCTGAAGAATCTAATTTGGCCAGTATCTTTTAGATGACAGTTAATTTTATTATTTGTATTATTGGAGTGCTTAAGAACTCTACCAGGATGAGGTTCTCATTATTCTGAACACATACATAGTAACAAAGCTTTGTCACTGATATATCATCCAAAAAGGTTCAGTAGCAATGAATGAGACAGATGAAGAATAAAAACTTGCAGAAATTCTGGGATGGCATTTCCCGAAATGTTCATGAAGTTTATGTTCATGTGCAGGCTAGCTTGTCTCTATGCTATAAGAGAAAATATCAAACTTGGGCATTTCCCCACTTTTTGTTTTCATGTCTCTGTGCATTCTCATTGCATATGGAAAAAAGATCAACCCATTCTGAATGATAGCAGTTTGTACTCAGGAGCTGAAATTAATTTGGAGATATTGTGTTCCTTCCCTGTCCCTCGGGACCCTGTTTGACTAGAGTCATTCCAATACATCTTTCATTCTTTGTAAATAGGTAGAGGCCCTGACAGAAGCCCAGTCTCTATATTCTACCTCAACTAAAGAGGAAATGCCTATACAGGAGCTCAGTACCTTTCTGCTTAATTAATCTTCTTTATAAAATCACTTTTTTTTTTTTTTTTTGCAATTTAAACTCCTTCATAATTATCATTGTGTGCCAGTGAGCTATCAGTGAGAAAAATCACTAACTTTTAACTGGAGCTTAAGCAAATTGTCTGGATAGATCAAAAATACACTATTTCAGGATCAGTATTGGGAAGAGAAAAAAAAAAAAAAGGTATGGACAGAGCCTGGGGTAATGCCACCTTTCATAAGCAAAATGTAATATCCTATATCTTCTGAGAAAATGTGCATCCCACAAATATGAATCAGCACTGACAAAGCTACTTGAACTACTACAGAAACAGGTGAGTAATCTTTTGTTCCACCTTTTTGTTCTTCTTCCCTTGCCAATACCTCTGGCATTAGTAACCAGAGAGAGCCAAAGGGCAGCCTGTCTTGAATGAAAAAGGCAGGCGCTATAAGAAGATCCTGTGATGATTGGCATTTGTTCAAAGGATGAGCGTGCTACTTTTTAGGACCAGTGCCCATTCTGGCATTAAGTGTGAAAGGTGACAGTTTCTAAGGAACCGGTCCATAGCGTAACAGTAGGTATCATGAGTCTGGAAATTTATGAGAATGGTTGTAGGAGCTGACTGAATTATGTGACTTCATTATTATACATGTGGTTTTTTTTACTATGGTAGGTGAAGTAGTCTTGACTAGGGGAATTTCTTAATTTATGGCCATTTGATTTGATATTGCGAAGATAATTCGTTGATTCTGAAATTGCCTGACCCTTGAAAGCTCAGGAAAATGGTATCGTTTATGATACTGGATACTCACAAAGAGAGACCTAACTGTGGAATCTTAAAAGTGTCTGTGCTTCTGTGTATCTGTCAGAGAGCTGCAGGACAAAGGAGAGATCAGGAGAACATTTGGATTTGTGTGCAAATATATATAATGTAAATGGAACCCTTCCAGTTTTGAATTTTTCAGTGAGGGATACCAATTTCCCTACAGTTTCACAAAGAATTGAATGCCTGGGGTGGGTGAAGTCATATAAAGTACATTTCTGTTAATGCAGGGCCTGGTAGGACTTCTATCTGCTACAGAGGGACAGAGAGACTGCTTTCAAAGCGGCTGTCACACTTTGTTCACTTCCCTTGTTCAACTCAGTTTTGTTTATATTTTTCTACACTAAGCCCTGTTTTCACCAGTTTTACATTTCAGCCTTATTAAATAAAAATGCAGTTGTATTTTAGTCTTTTAAAAATAGCAACAACTGCCTGCTGGTTTTTAGTCTTGCGCAGTTTAACTGTCCCATGGCTCCTAAAAGTTGTATTTCACGGTCATTTACGTAATAGAAATTTTCATGGCTTTCCTTTTTCCCTCCTTTTTTGGCAAGAAATGCTGAAGTGTGAGTCTTAGTATCTGTGTTCTTCTGTATAATGCGGCTGTCATGTTCTGCAAGAATTGTAATGAATTATTACATGTTATTGTAGTAGAGATGATTATAAGAAAGAGGGAAAAGTGAGAGAAACAAGCAGAAGCTTAATAAAATGTTAGTGGCAGTGAATATTTAAAATCATTATTTCATTTATTCTATGATCAACTAAACTGGTACAAGCCGATCACATTTTGGCTGTGTCGCTCTGTCTTCAATGTTAATTTTCAATTACAAAATTGATTTTTCTTTCCCAGTTACAGCGTGAAAAATATGAAATGCTTGCCTGCATCAGAAAAAAATTCAGTAGATACAAGGTTTTGTGCCTCCCATGTAGCACCTCCCCCTCCAAAAGGCTATCTTTAGCTGGGCAAGCTAATCTTCCCAAGCATTCTCCCTTCAACAGAGCTCCTCCAGAAGGTGATTCAGAGCATGACTGTAACTTGGATGCACTGCAGTTGTCCTTAAGTCTGTTTGTGTTTGCCACAAATCATGATTTCAGATAAGGCCTTTCCTTTCTTCCACTTGCTCTTTTATTGTTGGATAGCTGGTAAATCTAATGGCTTTGCGCTGCGGTACTAGAGCTTGGCTGCTAGCAAGTAAAATGTTCATTTTGCTTGAATTGCCATATAGCCGTCTTCACATCCAGGTTTATTGCTTTACTAGCTAAAAAATAATATGGGACTTTTTTTTCTTTTTTTTTTCCATAGCACCAGTCCATCAGGGCAAATTGGTTGTGTTTTACTTAGCTTCACTCAGTTCTTTAAAGACAACCCTAAATCCTCATGTCCTGAAAGGTTTCCACTAAACTTGAACACAAATGTTTTTGAGAGTTTACGTGAATGGGACTTGTTTGTTTTTTTCCATTTGCCAATCTATTTCATGGTAAAACTTGTTCAGGAGACTCATTTCTAACACGTCTCCCTCTTATGCTCTCGCTTTTATTTTTGGAAATTGAGGGGTGCAAAAATTCAGGTCACAGTATTCTAGGGGAAAAAAAAAAAAGAAAGAATTAATGAATGTAACAGTGGTATCTTACATAGAATATTGTCTGCTTATTCCGTGATATCATTCAGGACAATATTGGCTCTGAAAAGTCAATTCTAATATAATTTCATCCTTCATTGAGAAATCTTTCATACGCTGAAAGT
>JAVCKT010012943.1:0-23328 GCA_032273925.1 Rhynchotus rufescens
AGCACTGCGCGGAGCGCTGCCGCGGGCCATGGACGCGCGCCGCGGGCTCGCCCTCGCCTGCGCGCTCTGCCTGCTGCCAGGTAAGCGGCCGCATTCCCCCCCAACACCCCCCCAGCCTCAGGGAAGAGCCGTGGGAAGCGGCGCCCGGTGAGGGGATTTGGGGGCGCGCTCGGCGGCAGCTTGCGGCAGGCTGCTGGCGCTCGCCCGGGGGGTCCCCGTCGGCGCTCGCTGCTGCCCGGCTCCCCCTCGACGTCCTCCCGCGCGCTGCAAAGCGAGAAAACCCCTTCTCCGGCTGAGCTCCGCCGGGCGCGTTCCTAAACAGCCCGCTGCGGGAGCGCGCCAGCGTTTTGGGGGTGTTCCCGGCCCCTCTCCCCGTGGCCCGGCGGCCGGATGGAGCCGGGCGAGCGGCGGCGGAGCTGCCGCGGTTAATGGGGACCATGTGTGGGAGCGCGGGGAGCGCGCGGGGGCCTCCCTGCTTACGTGGGCAGCTGGGGGGGACGTGGCAAATCCTCCCGCCTCCGCCCGGGAGCGCTCCGAGGGAAATCCCACGCCGGCTCCCGGAGCGGCATCCAGGGCTGCGGACCCCGCTTGCCACAGCCGTTGTTTTATCGCGTTCCTTAATGTCATTAAATGTGGCCCCACTGCCTATAGGCAGCAAAGTGGCTTATCCCTGCCCCGGTGGACAGAAATCTGGGATTTCGGAAGCACAAGGCGCTTGTGGAGCCGAGGCTCTGCGGCTGCCGGTTGCACATTTTGCGGTAGCCAGGAACGCTGCGGGACAGGGGCTGGCGATGACTGATTCCATATCCACCTCTGGCATTCCTGGGTTTCCAAAGTGCAGCTGTGTTAGGGAGCAGAAAGCAGCGCCTTTCCCAAAGTCCTGAGCCATCCAAGCTGGAGAGGGACTTGGTGCTTCCAGCCCTTCTTGCCCACAGGGGCCAGGGACACTGGAGCGAAGCAGCAACTCCCGTGCCCTGACCTGCTCCCTCCCTGCCCGCTGCCCAAATACCCTCCACGAAGCTCAAAGGCTTTCTAGTTACGCCAAATATTTCAGCCCTGCAAAATGCAAAAATGTGCAATGCAGATGGGGTCCCGAGGAGCATCCGATGCCACCGGAGCCTGTGGGATGTCAGCCTGTGCCTGGAGGTGCCAGCGCTGGCTCTGCATTTGCTCTTCCTCTCTCGAGCAATTCTGTCCCGAGCCAGGGAAGTGCCCTAGGCCAGCCAAGCAGCTCCATTTAGCAAAATATTATTGCATGCAGCAGTGCAATAACCCGGGAGCTGCTTTTCCGGAGCATGATCAGGGATGCAGGGGGACGGGCGTATTTGCAGCATCCCTGCAGCCCAGCAAGGGCTGGGGGCTGCAAGCACTGGCCAGGGACATCCATACATTCAGGCTCTCACAAAGAGCAGTTATTTTTATTCCTTTGGCAAGAAAGGTAGCTTTCATTCCCAGTATTGTTTCCCAAATGTGCCTTTATTATTATTATTTTTCCCTTTCAATATTTGACCTGACGAGAATCCAAAGTTTGGACCGGGCTAAAGCTCCAGGTCGGAATGCAGATATTTGAGGCTTCTGCTTTGGCAGCAAAACATGTGGCTTTGGGTCACTTCTTTGTGACGGTGATGTCATTCCCGACAAGAAAACAGGACCAGGCTCTTCGCGTTGCTAAATCTCCCTGCCAGCCTTTCAAAAAGCCCTGATTAATTGATGCTGTTTAAATGCTCCCAGATTTTCCCCTCTGCCTCGAATGCACCCGGATCTGCCTACTTTCCGAAATGCCTCCCTCCCGTATGCACATTCCCTGGATTTTGCCATCCATTGTTTCAAGCTTGCTTTCAGCTTGCTCCGTTTTTTCAGGCGCTCCGAGGTGGAGCAGGATTTGGGAGCCCGAGTGAGCACCCAGAGGAGCTTTCCCAGGAAAAGGCTTGGATGCAGAGCCTGGGATGTGCTGCTGAGTGCAATTTGAGCCCCGAATCCCTCTTTCCCTGGACACTGCACTTCCAAAGCAATGCCGTTCCCCTCGGCATTCCCTTGCAGCAGGACTGTCAGTACTGGGAATGAATTTTCCTGAGGATAAAGCTTGCAGATTTGTGTCTTAGCTAGAAGTCATGGAAAACACCGAGGCTGTGTGTCAAAGAGCAATACATGGCTTTTTTTTTTTTTTTTTACAGAATGCATTAAAAATCAAAGACCGTTCTTGTGAACTCCGTTTTGAATATGTTACATAAGGTCAGCCTACCGCAAAATAGTCTGGATCTGGTCCCATGCATCTCTCTGCTTTTCCCCCCTCCTTTTTCCTGCTTTCCAGAACTTCTTTCCGCAGGCTCCCACAGGTCCTTGACTCGCTTGCCCTGGGCTCCCACTTTGATGGCCACGTCGCGGATTTGCGCTCTGCAAAATTCCCCATCTCTTTTCAGGGCTTATTAAAACAATCCCCATTCTGAACTTTTGGTCCAGGAAGTGACGTTCCCGGCTTCTCCTGATGACAACCCAGTTTTATACCCCTATAAATACCAAATGTGGTGCCTCAAAGCGTCCTTTTCCTCCTCCAGCTGCCTTTGCTAGCACTGCCAGCATCTTTTATTTATATGGGAGCGAGGCATCCGCCCGCGGGCAAGAGGGAAGCCGGGATATCCCGGCTACTGCCTCCTCTTCCCAGCGCTCAGCGGAGTCTCCAGCACCTTCCCGGGCACTTGGGCCATGCGCAGCTAAAGCTAAGGAGAAATTGCTAAGAGGAAGTAATTCCGCAGGGAGCACAGGGAGAGTTTGGACACAGTGTTAGGCTGGAGGCTACGGGCTTCCCATATGGATGTGCTTTGGGATGTTCCCGTATGGATGTGTATTGGGATGTGTTGGGGCATCCCAGCCCTGCAGGGCATCTCTGAGCCCATGCTACCTCCATGCAGCTCCATTCCCAGCAGGATAATGCGGCCGGAGGAGCTCAGATAAGGAAAAGCAGGGAGCGAAACTGGCTGCACGGCAAGAGAGCTGCTCTTAGAGAGTTTTGCAGCCAGTGTTGGGCCCCTCTGGGCAAAATCATCTGCAATTTTGCAGCCCAGCAAGGCAAAACCAGCAGCAACTTTGCAGCCCCGCTCCTACCTAGAAGATAAAAAGCGTTTATTTTTCCAGACAACACCAGTGCGCTTTTTGTCCTCGTGTTGCATTGCAGGCATGGGCTGCAGGAGGAGAGGTCCCCTGCAGCGGCATCCCCTTGGTGTCCTGCCTGACGTGTCCCATTTTCCCCTCTCCGCAGGGTTCAGCGATGCCTTCAACGTCGACACCAAGAGGCCCAAGATCATCGCGGGCTCCAAGGACGCCTATTTCGGCTACACGGTGCAGCAGCACGACATCGGGGGCAAGAAGTGGTAAGTGGGCTCCGTGCCGGGCTCCGAGCGGCAACCGGGATGAGATGCCAGGGGCGGCTCCTGCTCTCCCTCTGCCTCTGGAAAACGGGTTCTGCAGGTGGGAAAAGTCCCCTATTTCTTGGAAAGCCCCATCCGCACGTGCGGCTGGAGCCGGGCAGGTGCCGGCAGCTTCGGTTTCACGCCGGCAGGTTCACAGCTCCCCAGGGCTGCGCCGGCTCCAAAACTCATTGGAAACGCGTTGGATTTTTGGGTCGAGGCCACTGCGCTTTGTGCAGTTTCCAGCGGGAGCGGTGGTCTGCAGAAGCGATCAAACCTGCGGGCGTTTGAGCAGCGCGAGGCGAGGCCTGGCTGCGTTTCGCCGGGGTGTTGGGTTTCGGGGCAGACGTCCCGCTCCTCCGTGGGGACTCTGCATGACTGGGAAAGGGGCTAAGGGGCCACTTAGCATGTGTCGGAGGAGACATTAATGTGCTCCTGGAGTGACGAGGGCAGCCCCAAAACACATGAAATTCCCCCAAATACGGAGCTGCCCAGCCTGGGCTCCCCAGCCATGCTAGAACAGCAAGCAGGCACTTACTGATGCAGACAGATGCTTTGGAAACTCAAAATAAGGCTTGGATTTAACCTTGGGATCCCCAGCTCTTGTCCCGGCTGTCAGGACTATCCTCATTCCCTGTTTCCCTCCTCTTTAACCCGTACCGGAGCCCGGATCCCTGGTGTCACAGTGTGGCACTGCTGGCTCCGAGCCCGTGTGCTGCGAGACCACGAGCGTTACAAGGATTTTCCAGCCTGTACCGTGTTTTGAGCTAGTTGCGGATGAGCCGCCGGCTGCGGCGAGGGCAGGGGGTGGTTGATGATCAGTGGTGGTTGGGATTCGGCAGCAGCAGCGGTGCCGAGGGGGTGTTTGCCGGCATTCCTGCAGTGCCGGGCGTCGGGATGCTGCTCCAGACTCCTATGGTGTCCTGCGTTTCATGGGAAGGTGCAGCCTTTCCTGCACGGCTCCGGTTGCGTGTCCGTGCTCAGCTCCGTGCTCTCTGGATCACGGGCAGCCTCACTGGCTTCAGGGCAGGTCCTGGGCAGGGATTTGGGGTCTCTTTTGCTCGCTTTTGTCTTCATTGTGCACTAATGGCAGCAAGGACAAGGGATAGCCCTCCAGGTCCCCTCGGATGCTGCAAGCCCTGGCATCCTTGTGCCGGTGACCAGCTCTTCCAGTCCTCGGGATGAAGCCCATGGGAAGCCCATGCAAGCAGGGAGCGTGCAGCAGAGCAGGCACTGCCAGCTCCCTGCTTGCTGCCTGTCGATAAAAACAAATGCTGAAATTCCTGTGGCTTGGGGGACAGGGTCGTAGGTGCAGAACGTGCTAAACGGACCCAAAGTGCAGCCCCGCTGCACTGTCCCTCGGGCGCTCGGGACTGTCTGTGGGGAGGAACAGCCACGCTGCAATCAGGGCTTTGGGGGACGTTTGCTCCGGAGGACGGGCGCAGTCAGCAGATCCTCCCTTATTATGGTGAATCAGAATTCAACATAAGCCAGCGCCATGCCAAGAGCATGGAAAAGCCTGGATTGGGATTACGGGCATCGTGGCCACCCATGGATGCCAGGGTATCCTTAATGGGGACACAGGCAGGTCTGCAAACTCAGGTAATTTTGGGGATACAGGGGACACCAATGTCCCTTGGTGGAGCCAGAGCGAGCACAGCTGGCAGTGACGTCCCCAAGTGGTTTCTGTGACCACCCCAGGCTCATTGCTGAGGGGCCACACGAGGACACCCGGCCTTGGACAAACGGACAATGCCCGTTTGCATTGACGAGCTCAGCTGCTCAGACCGGGTGGCTTTTGGTGCAGGAGCCCGAATGCAAAGTGTCCTCCAAAGGGCAGGCACCGCGGGCCGCCGCCGCACCGCGAGCCGCCCGGGCTGGCACTGCCTCGCGCGCTCCGGCTTTGTTTTGCACTGGTCTCTGCTGGGAAATATGAAATAGCTCCTCTCAGGAATTGGTCCAAAACCCCAGAAATGTGATGGTATTTGACCTGGGACCTGCAGGACACTCAGCTTCTGCAGCTGATGGCAGGGCTGTTGGAAGCTTGCAGTTCTCCGAAGCTGATAAGGAGCAGGAACGAAGTGTCTGCTTCCATATTCCCACCCACCTTTGCTTTTGGAGCGTATATTTTTTAAGAAATATTTCACTTGGTCCTGTAAGTGCCAAAAATCTCCCCTTGGAAGGGAGCAGCGGGGCAGAACACGAGGGACCCGCGTGATGGGTGATGCTGCAGTGACCACTCGGCTAGGGATGCTGTCGGGACCTCCCTGTTCCTATTGCAGCAGAGGGAGGATTTTGCTCCTTTTGGGCAGGATGCTGCATTTGGAGGCCCCGTCTGGCTCCTCTTGGCCCTTCTTGCATCCTCCCTGCCAACATCAACGCAGACTTCACTGCAGCTTCCTCCTCTGCCCCTTCCTTTGCATGAAAAAACAGGAGGTTCTTGATACAAAACCAGCGTGGGCGCACACATAAGCACCGCACGCATTCGCACAGGCAATTATATGGTATAAAATATCTATTAAATATACGTACGTATTTTTCAGAAAAGCCACCATGACTCACTTTGGTTAAAGGAGAAATGACCGAAGCAGCAAAACGGCTGCAACTGGGGGGAAATGGGAAGGATGAGGTGCAACCACAGCTTGTTGCTAAGGTAGAGCCAGGAAAGGCCCTGAAAACCCCCCCCAAAACGTCCCGAGGAGCAAAGGGGGCTCCGAGAGGCTAAATGGTTATGTCAGAAACGCGGCTCGGATAAAAAAGGGCGATTGCTGTAAAAACAGGGGAAAACTGGGCTGCCAAGCGCCAAAGGTGGAATCTGAGCCCTTGGCACCCGCGCTCCCGTCTGAGCCCGTTAATGCTGCTTTTGGCCAGCGTAGGTGGTTTTAGAAGGATTTCAAAGCAGCACACACACACACACATATATATATTTGTGTATGTATTGGCCTATCTGTGCGTGCACACAAGTTGTGGGTGACATTCCGTAGCAGATAGCCGGTTGTGACTATTTGCTCTTCTTTACTAGAGGGAGCCAGGCTGGGCTCTGAGCGCAGCCCTGGTAGTGGAAAATCCAGGCGGAAAGAATTTGGCGGGTTGAGCTCCAGGGGAAAACGCTGGGATAGGCATTGGGCTCGAGAAGCCGTCGCTTCGTGGGGTCTCCCGGGCCGGTCAGCGACTTTCAGCACTTTTCTCGACACTTTCTCATTAAGATGAGGGTGCAATCACAGCTCCCTCCAAATATATGGAAAAAGTGGTAATGAAGCCGCTGTGATGAGCAGCACAGCTTTGCACAGCAGCAATAGCTGCTTTAATGCAGAGCTTGCTCGGTGCAGGCACCGAGGTCCCCAAAATATGGGGTGACCTGGCCTGGAGCTGCTCTCTGCACCAATGTGCAATGGGGATTGCACTGGTTTGGACCTGCTTGCAGCTGCAGACTGGTTTGGCTGGACAAATAAGTGTGTTCCAAGGTGCACCCTGTATATGATGCACCCCATGCGTGATGCACCCCCATATGTAAGGTACCCAGTATGCAATGTACCCTATATGCAATGCACCCTTTATGTGATGCACCTCTGTATGTGATGCACCCTATACATGATGCACCCCATATGCAGCTGGCACCCGTTTTGTTCTTTGCCCTGCACCGACTTGAGTCTGCAGAGTGAAAATTTCCAGTGATGCAAAAGGCTGAATTCTTCCCCAGCTTGGGAAGAATTGACTGCAGGAGGAGAACATAGGAAATAAGCATCCGTTAGCCTTCAGAAGCTGTAAAAAATACAAATATCGTGTTCCCTGGAGAGTGCAGGAGAGCGTTGAACGGAGCCCTGCTCCTGTTGAGGTGGTGTTGCCTAGGCCAGGTCTGGATGGACCCTGTACGGGAAGAGCTGGGATACGGACAGGACTTTTGCAGCCCAGGGAGCAAGTGCAAAGCTGCAGCTGTGCTGATCTGGGCGAGCGGTGCCGGGTTTGCTCCTTCCCTTCGTCCATGAGCACCATCCCTGGCTCGTTCCTGCGCGCGCCACTGGCTTTGGAAGCTGGGCACGTGCCTACGAAGCTTCCTTGGCACTGGGAAGGGCTGTTCCCACCATCCCGGTACCTTTGTCCCTCTCCGCTCCGGGGCTCGCGTGGCAGGGAGCCCATCACTGTGCTGCAGGGCATCTTCCTCCGGGCAGGATTTTGGGGGCCCATTCCTGGCCATCCTGGGGTGTCCTAGGCTGCTTCCCAGCTGCCACATCCATCCCAGAGCTGGCGTTCTTCCCAATGGATGTGGCTTGGGCACATGCACCGGCTCCCAGCTCAGCAGGGCTGTCCAGGATTGGTCTGGCTGGGGGCAGCGAGGCACGGTGCCACCAGGACCCGTAGGTGCTCCGGGTGCCTTCCAATCCCAAGGGATTTCTGGAAACCCCAGGAAGGACCCGAGGTGCTGCTCTGAAGGGCTGCACGGCCGCGCTCACTGACACTGCTCCAGTTTCCCCAAGCGCAAGGGGAAAAAATGACGCCAGGAAAACGGGAGCGTATCATTACTGCTGACCACGGCACTCGGCGAGCTCCCCGCGCGTGCCTCGCGATGCACCCGTCATATGCTATTTTAAGGAGAAATCCAGCAATTTTGCTTACTGCAAGGGCTCGTTAATCAGCATGGCTGCTGCAGGGCTCGGTGCTCCTCGATCCCTTGGGATCCACCAGCTCCCGGGCTCTCCCTGGGCTCCCTCTCAGTCATTCTTTTCCACTGTTGCCGAATGCACTATGTGCACTATTTGCACAGCAGCAAAATCCCCATTTCCAAGCTCATTTAGAGCTCGTTCAGGGCTCTTCCAGTTCCCCGTATTGTGTCCAACGAGCTGCAGACCCACTCGGAGTTTTCCATAGCCCTCTCCTGCGCCTCCTCCATCACTTCTCCATCCAGCCCCATCTTGAAGGCATTAGCGGCACAGGGGTTGCCTTGCTGCAGATTAACTGTTCCACGGGCTGGGAAGCCCGCGCTGTCCCTCCTGCTCCGGGTGCCAGGCTCGCCCCTCCTCGTAACTTCCTTTCCTGGGTTATTTCCAACTAATCCAAGCATTTCGGATGGCCTGGCATGAGCTTGGAGGCTCCTCCGTGATGCACTGAGGGCATGGTGTCCATCTCCAGGGGGTTCTCAGCTCCAGATTTTGCGCGTTTGAGCATCATATATAGGAGAAAAGTGTAAATTGGAAGCCAATTTATAAGGGGCATGTGGCAGAAATTAAAAATCAGGAGATAAAAGAGTATTTATAGAACAAGCAAAATGACTGGGCTGATGCCCAAGATGGTCCGAGCAGGACAGTGGGTTTGGTGGGAGCAAAGAGGCAAGTTGCTATCCCCAACCGGTGGGAAAAGAGCTGTCCTATGAGCCCAGGCTCACCCCTTCCCTGAAAACCCTGCAATCCCGTGCATCTTCCCGCATGATGCTCCGGGCCCTGCAGGTTTTAGCATTTCCATCAGATTTGCCTTGGCGCCGCCCTGGGTTATTTTGGGGGAGAACCACGCGGTATTGGTGATGCGCACGGGAGTTATCCGCATCCGCGGCGACTTCCCGGGTGCGGATCCCGGGGCACAGTGCGGACGTGGTGGACAGGGCTAAAGCCTCTGACACGCAGCAGTTTTATATTGTGTTTTATAGCACATCTGCTGCCTGCAGGCGCTCCGAGCGCTGCAATAACAGCTCATTTCAGTGATGTTGCCCCAAAACATCAGCGGCAGCGCTGCGCTCTCTGCTAATGCTCACACGAGGTGAAACCATTTGAAATAATACGGACAGAAATTGCAAATTCTGCCACTGAATCCAGCCCGTTATTTTGCTGCCTGGTAGGAAATTCCCTGTGGTTTCCTGTGCTGACACTGGGGGCCAGGACACCAGGAACGGGGACAGAGCTGGGCCTGAAGTGCCCGGTGGCTGCAAAGCAGCAGCGTGGTCCCTGTCCCCTTGCTGCAGAGACAGCACAGATCCTCCTCGAGCATTTCCACTAATGCACTGCTTTATTTTTTCAAGCTTTTTTTTCCAGGATAAAAGTTAAAAGCACATCCTCAGGCGTATTGCTACATTGCTCTGGACAGTGTGATTTTTCTCATTGAACTCCCTTTTTGGCGTTTGCTGTCCCCAGGAGGAGACATGGAAAGGAAGAGAGGCGGGGGGATTGTTTGCTGCTTATTTTGTGCATGCAAAACCAGTGCAGCTGGTGGCCTCTGTGTGCTGCGTCATGGAGAGCCCTTTTTCTGGAAAAAAACACCCGTTTAAACCGCAGTTTATAAACCCCAGCACTACAAGAGGCTTGTGACCAACCTGCAGACCAGTGTCTCCTTGCAACCCTTGAGCATGGCACATCACAGCTGCAAAAACCCTTCCCCTTGGCTGCCGATTTTCCACGAGATTTCGACAACTTTGGCTAATTCCTTGCTTAACCCGAAAGGGAAAACTATGTCATTGTCCTCGGGATGCGAATGCCGTTTGCATGAGCTGCGCGACCCTGGCATTTATGGCAGCATCTGTGAATATTTGGGCTCGGAGCTCGGCCAGCGGGCCGGGAGCTGGTGGCACGTGTTGTTTTGCAGCCTCCCGTTTTGGAGGGATGTTTTGACTCCGTAAATGCTGCCACGTGGGTTAAGGCCACCGGTCCCTGCACAGTGGCCTGTGGTGCTTGGTGCCCCTCCAGTTAGATTTTGCAAATCTTGAACCAGTGAGCAAGCCTGTTTTATAGTGATGCAATGAAAGAATTAGTGCTTAATGCCTTTGGAGAAACAGTGCTGCAAAAATGACCGTTTCTGGTCTAACCAGGAACATCTCTGCTCAGGACAGTCGCTCTTCCAGCAGTTTTCTGGGATGATACAGAACAAAAGAGGCTTTTTCCCTGGAGAGCTGGATATGGAAGGTTACTTCAACTTGCCTCATCCAGAAGGATTTTGCAAGCAAAATGCGGGAGAACAGATATATTTTGGGCTAACATATTGGGAGCAGCAGTTGCCAGGCTCCCGTGGTTCAGGATATTTTTGAGCTCGCCTGGAAGGAATGGCCGGATTCCTCAGGTCCCGCTCTCCTCCCTCTGCTCTGCTGATTTGTGCTATTCTTGTCAAGTCCACCGGAAAAAAAAAAAAGCAAGAAAAACACAGACAGACACACAGACACGTGCAGAGAGCAGCCCAGCCAGTTGCCTGCACCCTGGGTAGGAGTCTGAGTATTTATCAGCTGATTAACTCTTATTTTAAGGCACAGCTAGATGCCAAGCAGCCCCATCCTCCACTGAGGTTGTTATCCTCATGCACCTCTCTGGGCTCCTCACCCTCCAAGAAAAGCCCTGGGAAATCCTTTCTTTGAGCTTCCTCATGGAGAAGACTCCCACAAGGTCTTAGTACGAGTGGCGGCTCCTCATTTTTGCTCCTGCTGTTGCTAATCAGGGAGTTTCTCCTCTCTAACTGGCTTCCTAACATGCATCTTCCAGCCCATCCTGATGTTAAAGGGTTCCTCCCTTCAATAGTGAGGAGGTGGGAAGCGGATTCTCTCCAGTGGACACTGGCAATGCCATGGCCCCATAAGGAGACCTCGGAAGGCTGCCGATGGCTTCAGTTCCTACCCTGGACATGAGCTGTTGGCTTCTCCTGTTGAGCATGGTGACAAGCCCTGCCGAGCTGCAGCCTGAGGATGCTCCCTCCAAAGCATCTTCATCCATGTGGGAAGTGTTTGGGCCATGTGTCGTGTTGGCCAACACCAGAGAGAGCGACGGTGACCAGCCCTGGTGGCCTCCAGCAGCAGGGAAATGCACCCTTGGCCTGGGCAGCGTGTGAAGTGACCCTTTCTGTAGGAAATGCCTATTTCAGGGAAGGAAGGGCTCTGTCATTGAGTCCTTCTGTGCCATTTAGGGACACATAGCATGCCCAAGGAGACTCGCATAGATGTTTCTGCCCAAGTCCCTTGTCCAGCCTCAGAGATATCCCTCAAACAGAGCTGCCTCCCCTTCCCTTTCCTGCAGGCTCTCCTGGCGCTGGATACACTGGACTTTTGTGGCTTGCAAGAAGCCGTAACTTTTTTTTTTTTTTTTTTTTGACCACTTCTTTGCGGGTTTCATTTTTTTTTCATGAAAAAAATAGTTCTGGTGAGCAGTGTCAGTGTGCTGCTGACAGGAACCTTCTCTCCTCCTTCTCCTTCTCCTTCTCCTTCTCCTTCTCCTTCTCCTTCTCCTTCTCCTTCTCCTCAGGCTTGTGGTGGGAGCCCCTTACGAAACCAACGGGCAGCAGAAGACGGGGGACGTCTACAAGTGCCCGGTGAATGGCAGCACCCACAGCAACTGCACCAAGCTCAATCTAGGTACCGACTGCATGGGATCGGGCTGCTGGACACGGGAGGGGGGCACCTTGGTGGGCGCATGGGCTTTCCTTGGGCTCTGAAGAGCCCTGTTGCTCTTCAGACCTGCAGCAGGTTTAGGAAGGATTTTTAGGTGTTCATCTAACTCCTGGTGTTGGGCTTCAGGAAACATCGAAAGTCAAGCAACTTGGGATAAAATAAAAATGCATTTGCACTTATTATGCTTTATTGTACATTTATGATAGCTTGTATTGTTTTGTTTGATCAGGATTAGTCTTGACTTGAGCAGCATCGTCTGGGTTTTTGGGGAAAAGCAGCTGTGCAGTTGTCTTTTTTTGTTGTTGTTGTTATTAATGTGGAGTATTCCAAGCTTCAAATCTGATAAGGCTGCAAGAGCTTTGGCTCGCTCGAAACATTTCTGAACTGAAAGTGAAAAAAAAAACGGGAGCCAAATCTATTTTTGTTCAAAACCATTCAGTTTTCTTTTTTCTTTTATTTCTAATGGCAACATCAAAATCCTTCAAGGAAATAAATCTATTCTGTGTGCAAATGTGTTTTTTTCCAGAAATCATTTTTTTTTCCCCATTAGAAACAAATCTTGAATGAGAAGATCTATCCCATGTGCACTTGCTGGTTTTTATTTTTAATTAGCCTGTCTAATTAGCACAGTCCATTGAGAGCCTTTGAGTAAAGCCAGCTGTGGAGCTGTGGATGTGCAGAAGTGGTGTGAGATGCTGGTGGCCCCCATCCTCACCTCCGTGTAGCTCCTGAGCTGGGGGACCTGACCCTGCAGCCCAGCGGGTCTGCACCATGTAGGATGTGATGGAGCTCCAGCTGGATCTGCAGGAGCTCCTGGGGATGGATGGTGGGTTGTGAGCAGATGCCCTTCCAGCAGAACGGGAAGAAGCTTCCATTTCCTTGGGAAGAACCTTCCCGTTGAATGAGAAGAGCCTCCCTCGCGCCGCGGGTCCAGGTTTGCATTTGAGGGCTGAGCCACCTCCTGGTTTAAACCTCAGCAAGGACCTTCCGAAGGCCCCAGACAGAAACAAAACAAACAAACAAACAAAAATACTATAAAGTGACCGATTTCTTCCCCTGTAATTTTTTTTTTCTCAGCCACCACAGGCTGAGCTGGTTTTTTGATGTCCAGATGAAACTATGCTGGAGGAACGGATGGAGCAGACAGTGTTTTTGTTAAAGCTAGAAGATATTAATGTTAACCCAAATAAAATGCTGCCCCGTGGGCCGTTCCCGGTTTGAGGATTAAGACAAGAGGAACGGAAGAAATGTACGGCTGTAAATCTGGGGCTGAGCTTAAAAAGCCGCTAAAGAGGAGACGTGAGAGCCGCTCGGGGGTTATTCCCAAAGATTTACTATGTAGGAAACGCAGTTTCCCACTCGCTATTTCACTCGCTGGAAGGCTTGTTTCTGTTTGGTGATATGGGATTTAGGGGGGAAGAAAAATAAAAAAAAAAGCCTTATTTTGAGAGCAGCTCCCAAGGGCGGCCGAGCGCGAGGCGGCGGCGTGAGCAGGGCGGCTCCCGGCCGGATCCCGGCCGCTCCGGGGCCACGGGCGCCGGAGGGAAGGATGGATTCGCCCGGTCGCCCCGTGGCCCGCGCTGGTGCCGGCGCCGCTACCCGCCCTCTCCTCCCTGCAGGAAGAGTGACGCTCTCCAACGTGTCCGAGCGGAAGGACAACATGCGCCTGGGGCTCAGCCTGGCCACCAACCCCAGGGACAGCAGCTTCCTGGTGAGAAATGGACCTTGGCATTAGCTCTCCCTTGCCAGGAGCCTCTCCTTGCCATGCAAGCAGCCGAGGCTTTTCCCTAAGTATAAATGCATAAAGTTACGCAAAAATGCAGCACAAATTCATGCCTATGTTGCGTGCACGCGTGCCAGAACCCCCTTGCTCCCCGGAGCGACGGCTCCGTAAGCGGCACTTTTCGGAGTGCTGCAGATGCTCTGTTTTCCCCCCGTTTCTGCAGGCGTGCAGCCCGCTCTGGTCCCACGAGTGCGGCAGCTCCTACTACACCACAGGAATGTGCTCCAGGGTGAACTCCAACTTCAGATTCTCCAAGACCGTGGCTCCCGCTCTGCAGAGTAGGAGAAACAATCTGCTTTGTAGCCCTTCGCGCAAAGCCGGCTTTTGAAGTCAGGGAGTATTTTTGCTCTTTAAGCGCTCCAGTGCCGTTGAGGAAACCAAGCAACGTCCCTGTTTAGCAGGAGGCAAGATAGGAGAGGAAATTATTGCAGGAAAGCAATTCAAAGGGAGTTGCGGACATCTGGTAAACATTTTCCTTTTGACTGACACCCCGGGAAGACAAAAAATACCTTATTCTTCCAAGAACAGAAGTAAAAGTATCCAGAATATTTTATCAGCACGGTTAGCAAGGCAAAATAGGGAAAGAATTCAGCTCCTGGCCGCACAGCACAAAGAGCTCATTGACTGAAAGCTGAACCTCTTGGCCCAAATTTGTAAACGCGGGTGCATAAAACCAGGACCTGGGTTTATTCGGAGGCTTTAAATGAGCCTCCTGGTTTTGCTGTAGGTGCTGAGACATCTCAGGGGCTGGTCCGTGGAGGGGATGGGTCTGCTGGGCTCTCCCAGCACAGCCACAGCAGAGCCCCATGATGGTCACCAGCCCCATGATGGTCACCAGCCCCATGGTCCTCAATGCAGGACCAGGACCAGCACCTGCCACCAGGCGAGTGGTTTTTATGGGTTTCACATATCCCTTGAGTTCAAAGTGTCGTTTGAAGCCGCTCGTGTCACCCTGCTCACAGCCCTTTCTTTTGAGCTGGGTGCTAGGGTTCCCAGGGGGGTTTTTGGCCTAGACGATACTGCTTTTAACAAGAACTTGCACAGGTAAAGGCTGCACAAGTGAAGGAAGGGAGGTCTCCTGCTGCATTAGCCCAGATGGAGGCCGGCATCTGGATCGGAGGAAATATCACTAGGTGGCCAGGTGTTATTCTTAGAGATTTTTCCCTCTTTTTTTCAAAGCTGAGAGGATGCATGTGGGTTCTTCCTGTCTTAGGGAAGCAAATACGACCTGAAGGTCTTTGTGAATGATTGAAATAAGATTTTTTCTCTTTTTTTATACAAATCATAAAAGCAAATACCTGACAGCAAGGAATTAGACCATAAATTTCTTCATTGCAAGTGCTGCCAAGATCTTTCATTAACCCACGGTGTCTTTTTCACAGGATGCCAGACGTACATGGACATAATCATAGTTCTGGATGGATCAAACAGCATCTACCCTTGGGTTGAAGTTCAGCATTTCCTGATAAACATCTTGAAAAAGTTTTATATCGGCCCCGGACAGATTCAAGTAAGCCCACGCTCAACTTGTGAGCTTCTGTGAACATCCACGCCGCTGCTTGCTTCTCTGTCATGCACATTCCCCAGGCCGTTTGCAAAGCCCCTTTCCTGCCAATTCCTCGTAGCTTGGCACCACGCTTCTCAAAATAAACTCCCAACGTATGCATTTTAAAGCCAAGCCCATGGAAATAATGCTTGTCCTGAAATGAGCTATGGCGAAAGGAGCAACCCACACCCTGGCTGGGTCGGGGAGGATGAAATCATGGGGAAACACAGCAATAAAGCCCCGTGTAGGCACGACCGGCTGCAGCCGTGAAGGTCTCCGCATCCTCCTCATGTTGCTCGCCATGGGGTTAACCATTATCTGCTGTTATACGTTATCTGTTTTTAATGCCCCTCTACCCCTTAGGTGGGAGTGGTTCAGTATGGAGAAGACGTCGTCCACGAGTTTCACTTGAACGACTACAGGTCCGTGAAGGACGTGGTGGCGGCTGCGAGCCACATCGAGCAGCGGGGCGGCACGGAGACCCGCACAGCCTACGGCATCGAGTTCGCCCGGTAACGCCCCCGCCACGGCCTTCCTCCTGCTGCCCTCACGTCATCCTCGCTCCTGCTTTCCTTCTCCCCACCTTGCTGCGCTCTCAGCCCCTCAAATGCACCCGCACCCCAGCCTTAGGCTCAGCTCTTCTTCGCTCCCACGTTAGCTAACCGGGAGCTTGAAGCCCCAAACCACATCTACAGCCCCTCCTTTTAGGGGGATAAATGCCCATTTTGTGCAAATTCCCACTGTAAGTCCCGGGCAGAACCCGGCTGCTTTTCCTGGTGCAGATTTGGGCCATTGAGTCCAGGCAGAGGATTCCCACCCAAAAGAGGCCAGGTCGGCCAGAAGTCGTCTCCCGCGGAGCTCCGTGGGAGCGCAGGGTCCCTCGGCAGCCCCTGGGGGGTGACGTGGGGCACGGGCAGGGTCCAGGGTTGGTGGGGGGCCGTGGGCGGCGCGGGGGCCGCGGCAGGACCCGCAGCCCGCCCGGCGGCTCTGAGCAGCCCGGGACATCTCTTCACTTGCAGCTCGGAAGCGTTTCAGAAAGGTGGCCGGAAAGGGGCAAAGAGAGTAATGATTGTAATCACAGATGGAGAGTCGCACGACAGCCCAGACCTGGAGAAGGTGATCGAGGACAGCGAGAGGGACAACGTCACCCGCTATGCGGTGGCTGTAAGTAGCAGGGGGGACAGACCACCAGCCACCGGCTGCCAAAGCACCTCAACAGAGGTGCTTGTTGAGGTCCATGGTCCCCATGGCCATCCTTTGGTCCCTGGGCGCTATCAGAGTGGCTTGGGAGCAACCCAACTATGGGAGTCACCAGCCAGGACCTTGGGGTCTTTGCCCAAGGGCAGCTATGAGCCAGTGCCTTCGTTTTCCCCTCTGCAAACCAGGCCCTTGCTGAGCGTGACACTGGGATATAACCTGTGCAGAAGTCAAATGTGACCCCCCGGGTGAAGGATACCCCACATGAGTTATGGCAACTTAGGGACGTGGTTTACTAGACATGGTGATGATGGGTTTATGGTTGGACTTGATAATCTTGAAGGTCTTTTCCAACCATCATGATTCTATGATTCTTGCTCCCCAGTTTGCAAGTAATGCAGGAACTGGATATATCAGGCAGGGAAGGGGAGCGTAGACTTTGTGGCTCCTTGCAAGTGGAGATGTCTGGTTTGGGTGACCTGTAAGAGCTCTATGCAAAACAAAAACCCTCTCGAGATTTGCATTTTTATTCCAAACCTAGGTCCTGGGTTATTACAACAGAAGAGGCATCAACCCCGAAGCCTTTCTGAATGAAATCAAATTCATAGCGAGCGACCCCGACGACAAGCACTTCTTCAACGTCACGGACGAAGCGGCGCTCAAGGACATCGTGGACGCGCTGGGCGAGAGGATATTTAGCTTGGAAGGCGAGTGGAATGTTTCCCAGCACGCGGGGCAAGGATGGATCATTGGGAGCCACCCCACGTTCCTCGTGGCCAGGCTGCAGAGCATCGTTGCAAAGGGCTGGCCTTTCTCCACCATCTCCTCTCCTTGCAGGGCATAAAGCCCTACTTTGAGCATCTTCATTTTCCTGCCTCTGTATGAGGATCATCCTTCTCTTGAGCTCTTTGCAGCCTCCAGGTGATGGAGCCCACAGCCCCTCTCCCCTACCTAACAGCTCCATCAGTCTTCATAGGCAGAGCTCTGATTTTGCTGTAATTTAGAGCAAATGTGGGATTTGGCTGTGGGTACACTGGGTGGCAGCCCCTGTCTTGTACCCACCCATCCAACATCACTTAGATCCAGCCAGGCTATAAGCAGGTAAAACTCACTGCATGCCCAGTGCTAGGGATGCCCTGGAGCACTGGAGGTTATGGAATAAGGAGAAAAACAGTGTTTTGATCTGTTTTGGTTTTAGCTTGCTAGCTGAAAGAGAACATGAGGAAAGATCATTGTTTTTTGTCAGTCTCAGCAAAAACACTCTGTCAAAATGACCCTCTCCTCGCCTCCCCTGGGATCTGGCTTTTGTGGGATTAAGTGTTTCTTTCCTGGTGACGAGTTTGCTCCTTCAAAGCAAATCTATCCAAGCTTAACAGGAAAACTACATACCGAAGCAAACGATCAGACGAAAATACAGAGGGTTTTCACTTAAAATGAAACACCTTGGGGCTTTGGCTTGTGAGATTTGGTTCGGAACATCTCACGAACGCCCCATTGGTTCTGCCAGTGAGCGTGGTCCAAGTGGCTTTTTGGGACAGAAAGCATCACCTGAGAGACTTTATCTGCCTGCAAAAAATGAAGTAAAATCCTCCAGAAACTCATTTCTGGGAGATTCTGCAGCTCATAGTATTTATCCAGTGGCTGAGAAGCAATGCAAGTCGGTGCAATGGTGATTTGGGGTGGAAACAGGCACATTTGCAGCAGCTGAGAGCTTTGGTGCTGCAGAGGTGGCTGTTGGTCTCTCCCAAGTCCACCAAGCATCCCTGCTCCTCCTGGAAAGCTTTCCAGCAAGTGCAAATTCCTTTTTATTTTAGGAACCAACAACAAGAATGAAATCTCCTTTGGCCTGGAGATGTCCCAGACTGGATTTTCATCGCATATTGTGGAAGTAAGAGAGCAAATGCACTTGTTCTGTTCCTCCGCCTGTTTTTTTTGTGGGCAGCTGACCCATGGGAAGGGTTGGGATGGTTTTAGCACATGAGGTCAGGCTGTAAATTCAAGTGACACTTTTAAGATGGGTTTAATTTTTGTGTGTCAATGATTAATCTGAGCCTTTTGTGTATCTCTAAGAAATAGCTTGTTTTTCCCAGAGAAAATATCTCCTAGAGCTTAGAGACAGTATCCAGATTTCTTCCCAGATTTTTTCCCTGTATTTTCTCTGCCACTCTTTGAGGGAACTGGAACTATTAAATAACTTCCACATTTGTGCCCAGGCCTGTACTGTGCAATACTGAAGTAAGCACAAGGCTTGACTGGAGGTTAAATTCACCCTAGTACAAATTCAGCAAAACTTAGGCCCTTTCTAACCGAAGGGGACACTCAGGGACCTTCATTTTAGGGTTGCTGATGGGCTCCAAGGACCACTGGGTCACAGCTAAAAGTCAGCAAGGATTTCCTGCTCCAGCTTAGAAATAAAATAGAGTAAAACACAGCTTGAAATAACACAGCGCATGCAAAGCAGAGGTGGAGCAGTTAAACCAGGACAGCATCTGCCACGGGCTGCAGGCTCGGTGTGCGGCGGGAGGATGCCACTGTAACCATTTTTTTTCTTTTTTTCCCCACTTTGTGAGGTTCCTCTCTGTTTCTGTAAATGGCAAGTGTGGTTTCTGGGTGGGACGGCTCTGCTCTGCTGTTTTCTTCCTCCACTTTGTGTTTTCTGGTAGGATTTGGGCTCTTAGGAGGCAGACAAGGGGAGGCTGGTGCCTTGCCCAGTGCCCCGAGCTGACTGCCCATTTTCCCCCAGGACGGGATCCTACTGGGAGCTGTGGGCGCCTATGACTGGAACGGAGCTGTCCTCAAGGAAACCAGCAGCGGGAAGATCATTCCTCTGCGCGAGTCCTATCTCCAGGAGTTCCCAGAGGAGCTCAAAAACCACGGCGCCTACTTAGGTAAGCGAGCCCAAACCGGCCCCGTTTCCAGGGCAGAGTGCATGATTTTACACTTAATAATAGGAAACGCGGAATATTTCACGGCTGAGTCATTTTTGCCGGCGCTGGCACCGAGTGCCCGGTGCTCTCGGAGCTGCTGGCTCTGATAGATCTTCGTTACCTCCTGCTAAGCGAGCACCTTGCCTGGGAGGGCTCCAAAGCCTGGCCTGCCACACAGCCCAAGGGCACTGAAATGCAGGAATAACCCAGGCATGAGCTCTGGCCAGTGCAGGTCAGCTAGGGTACTTACTGGAATGGTTTAGCAAACACTGATGAAATTTCATGCCCGCGGAGGAAATACCTGCTGTGTTAATCCGTTCCATGTGCGGCTCTCGGAGGCCCGGAGCAAGAGGAGCAGCTCGGCTCCCAGGCTCTTTCCTGAGCTGCACGAGCCCAGCGTGTCCCTCCGCGTCCGGGAACACCAGGAGCCCTGGGACACATGGTTTTCCTCCAAGGAATAGTGGGGAGAGCAGCAGAGCATCATTTCAGCTGGACTCTCGGTGCCTGGAGCGGGGACCGCTGCGGTTGTGCAAAGAAATGTTCACGACCGTAGAAAGAAATGTTCACATGGGATTTTGGGTTGATCCTGTCTTTGCTGTTGAGCCAAGGAGGGAAAAATGAAGTATTCCAAAAAGCCTGGTGCATCCTGCTGCAAAGCAGCCCTGTTGTCCAGCTCCAGGCCCGGGTCTTCCTGAGGCTAATGCCTTGTTTGAGGAGGTCAGCGCCAGGAAAAAGGGATGCATTATCCCCTGAGATGCTCCAAATGCAAGTAGATGTGGCCCTGAGCAGTGTGCAGCTTCGGAGGTGGCCATGCTTGGAGCCTGCAACGCTTTAAGTAGCTTGTAAAACCGACTGTGAATGTGCAGGAGGCCGGGCTTAGCTGCAGGTTGACCAACTTAACTCCTATTTCAGCTACTGCAGTCCACGGAGGCTGCCAAAGCTCACATGTGGGGAGAGGTGTTGGTGATTCCTGTGCAGAAAACGCTCCTTGAGCACAGGGAAAACGGCTCCCTCGGGGTCTTTAGCTTATGTAGGGCTGTTTGCATCAGGACTGTGGGGCTGTGCTCTGCGTGGATTTGTTGCACGGTGGTTTTTGATGTCAGACGTCAGCGACGTTGCTTGGGACGCAGCTCCTGGCAGGCTCGTCCCGGAGCGGTGCAGCAGGCAGGTCCTGGGCACGCTCCACATCACGGTGCCCTTAACTTCATCCAAGTTCTTGGGCATCCCTCTGGGCTCGCCTTGCGCGAAAGCAGCATCTTGCACACGGCTTATGAGCCGCACCGGCCCGTGCCAAAGCCCTCGTGGAGGAGCCCAAAGCACAAGGTCCTAGCAGCTGGGTTGGCTTGGAGGGCTCTGTCTCCGAAGAAACCTGCATTTATAGCCTGCCGATCTGGGTCGTGGCCAGCGCTCTCTTAGCAGCTCGAAGGGAAGCAGCCGGCGGGGCCGCGCGCTCACGCTCGCCCCCGGCGCAGGTTACACCGTCTCGTCCGTGGTGTCGGCCGCGCGCCAGCGCATCTACGTGGCCGGAGCGCCCCGGTTCAACCACACCGGCAAGGTCATCATCTTCACCATGCACAGCAACCGGAACCTCACCATCCACCAGGCGCTCAAGGGCGAGCAGGTGAGGCTCTCCACGCTCCTCCTCTCCGCGGCTCTCTGCCCTGGGTTGCACCCAGCGCTTGCAGCCCTCTCTTGCAGATCTGCCAGAGGTCCCTCTCTTGCAGATCGGCTCCTACTACGGCAGCGAGATCAGCGCGGTGGACGTGGACGGCGACGGCATCACGGACGTGCTGCTGGTCGGGGCCCCCATGTTCTTCAGCGAGGGCAGGGAACGGGGCAAGGTCTACGTCTACACCCTAAGAGAGGTGATTGCCCCATGGGCCAGGACACGAGGGGCTCCACTGCTGTCCTGGACAGAGAATTTGCCCTTTTTTGCCCTGTTTATGAGGGGGGACATGTGTGCTTTGTGTGCTGCAGGCACATTTGCACCCAGGGACGCTGGCTCTCCGCCTGGCACCAATATCCAACATGCCACTTCTTTTTCCCTAGCTGGCTGGATGAAAGGCTCCATGGGCGGGAGGAGTTCCACTCGGTTTATTTTGCAGGACTCTTGTGGGCCGTGTCTGTTTGTTTGCCTTTTGGGCTTTCCTCGGCTTTCCAGGCTCACTGCTAATGCTCTTTTTTTTTTCCCCTTTTTTCCCCTTGGCTCCTTGGCTGTCTTTGCAGAACCGCTTTGTTTCCAGCGGGGCCCTGGACGACTCGCAGGGCTACCAGAACGCCCGCTTCGGCTCCTGCATCGCCGCCGTCTCCGACCTCAACCACGACTCCTACAACGACGTCGTCGTGGGGGCGCCTCTGGAAGACGACCACCAAGGAGCCATCTACATCTTCCACGGCCTCGGAGACACGGTCCTGAGGAAATACAAGCAGGTGCAATTCCCTTCGGCTCCTTCTCTCCCCGAGCTGTGGCCACCAACAAAGTCAAATTTCCGCTGGCATTGCTCGCCGTCGCCAGATGGGTTTTCTTGTGATGCACCCAAGATAAAGCAAAGGTTATTTCTGGAAAACTGGCTTGAAATTAGGGGTTCCCACCCCGGTTCCCATGCATGCTATTTATTCCTTGGCCTCCCCGAATGCATTCCTGCATTGCACTCGTGCAGATGCTTCCTGGGCTTGCTAACACAACACAGTCCTGAGCTCGCTTTGGGGGCCGGCAGCGACGCTCCTGCTGGAAACAAGGCTGGATTTTCTTTTCTTTTCCCTCTTTTTTTTTTTTTTTTGCTTTCCAGAGGATAGCAGCTGTGGAGCTCGGACCGGGCCTGATGTATTTTGGATGCAGTATCCACGGCCAGCTGGATCTGAACGACGACGGGCTCGTAGACCTGGCGGTTGGCTCTCTGGGGAACGCCGTGCTGCTCTGGTTAGCTCTATCTCATCTGGCACTGTCTCCTGCCCTAAGGTCACTGCGCCTGTTGACGTCTCTTAACATCAGTTTTGCCCTTAAAACCGGACCGGTCTCCACAATAACAACCTCTTGTCTCGCAAGGCTGCGGGGTTTCAGACACCACCTTCTCATGCAGCTGAGACCTAGAGGGACCTCAGTGTCATTTTGCACTGAGTTTCATCATCATTTCCCCAGAAATTGAAGCCAGACGATTTATTTGCTGCGATTTGTCCCAATTCCCTCTATCCTTATTAAATAATAAGGGAGAAGACGGTGCTGAGCTCGGGGGTGGCCACAGGGCTTGCAGTGGCCTGACCGCGGCCAGCCTCAGCGCTGAGCTCCGGCTGCCGTGCTGGCCCTGCAGGTCCCGCAGCGTCGTCCAGGTCAACGCCAGCGTCCGCTTCGAGCCGCCCAAGATCAACATCTTCACCAAGGACTGCAAGCGCAACGGCAAGGAGGCCACCTGCATGTCAGCCTTCGTCTGCTTCACCGCTGTCTTCCTCTCTGCCCACTTCCAGACGGCCAGTGTGGGTAAGGGGCAGGGGGGAAATGGGTTTTATTTATTTATTTTATTTTATTTTATTTATTTATTACCTCCATACAGAGTCCTTTACACCCAGTGCTTGGGTACCTTGGACACTCTGGGGACATCCTTTCAGAAAAGGTGTCCCAGAGGCAGGTCCCGTTTCCCCTCCAGCCTCTGCATGAAGTGACTCCAGCTCCCACAGAAGCGCGGAGCTCATGGGCTTTGTCGTGGGAGGACATCTGTGCACCATATGCATGCGTGCTTCACTCGCATCCCAGAGAATCCTTATGAATTTATTGCCTAGCTCTGGTTTTAAGACGTTGCACAGTGCGGTGACCTTGAGTCTACCCGGAGGATGCCCGTGACTCAGCTGGAGCGAGAGGAAATGGAAGCAGCAAGGCCTCCGAAACGCTGCCCGAGGCGGGCTTGGGTCCCGACCAAAGGCAAAGGAAACCTTCCCATTCCCTAGAGCAAGGATTCAGACCTGTGCACAGCTCCTGTAACTGCAGGGCAAGAAGCAGAGGGATTCCCTGCGAGCTGGGGACAGAGCCTGGCTTCTTGCTTCTCATGTGTTTTGCATTGCGGTGACGCAGTGGATGCAAAGGCCCTCCTGCCTCTGCCATGGGATTTGTGCCTTTTTTTGTCCCTCTG